>APFE030317163.1:57049-107625 GCA_000404065.3 Pinus taeda | reverse complement strand
GTGCTATAATTAAGGAAGCTGAAAAAAACTGCACGAAGCACTTAGAGGGGATCCAAGTCGAATTAGCGGGTGGCCACCAATATCCACTTGGATCATGTTGTAAGGCTGTTTGGCCTTGCCCAACAACGCCTTTTCCACGCCATGTTGGACAAGAAAATCATGCATTTTTACCTTCCAGATCTCAAAATTATTCTTGCCATTAAATTTCTCAATTTTAAACCGAGCACTCTGAGTTTTCGCCATTTTGTATCACCAAAAAACACAATAATCTCCAATACCAACGTTTAAATACCAGCAATTTAAAAAAAATTGCCTATGCCTTTCTGCCTTTGCCTTGAAAAATAAAAAATCTTCCCTTTGCACTGATATTACTTTATTGATTTAGAATTTGATTGATTTGATTTGATTTTTTTTTTTTGTAAATCGCAATGCATGAAACTGCCATTATGCACTTCTCAAAACAATGTAATATACGTCCCCCTTTTTTTTTTTATAAAAAAACTCAATAGCACAACACATACCAGGTATATCAAAAAAAGCGGTTTATAGAAATACGCAGCACCAAATCAAACGCCCATTGAACTCACAATGCAATTTTTTATGGATCAAACATTCATTCCGAGGTTCCCTTTCAGAAACAATCACACATTCAAATGTATAATATAGATTTATCAGTGAGTTACCATAAAGCCTGTGCAAATTCCCTGCTGATCATGCACAAAAAAAATCAAAAT
Source organism: Pinus taeda (assembly GCA_000404065.3). NCBI lineage: Eukaryota > Viridiplantae > Streptophyta > Pinopsida > Pinales > Pinaceae > Pinus > Pinus taeda. The sequence goes on along the minus strand of APFE030317163.1, from coordinate 106,891 downwards.
AAACTAATCTCCATAATTGTCAACAGCAAACATCGTCGATCGCTTCGGTGGTGTTGCTTATACCCTGATGGAACTTACTTTCAATCGCAGTTGCTGACTCCAGCTAATTCTTATAGACGCCCTCAGCTTTCACACCTCTGCTCCAGTCTCACGACACAAGCCACTCCAGCCTGAGATTCATATGCATTCAAAACGAACAAATGCAATTGACGCACACAGCAAACTTGGCACAAACCACCATACTTGGCACGAATAGAAAACTAGGCACTCACTGGTTAATTTGACTACGCACCATACTTGGCACGAAAAACAAACTTGGCACTTACTGGATAATTTGACTACGCACCATACTTGGCACGAACAACAAACCATAAAAAAAACTTCACGCAGGTTTTACGTTGCTTTTCAAATTCCTTTTATCGCATGGAGATTCAACTAATTGTTGGAGATAGATTGATCTTCTTACTAACCATACCTTTACTCAACGCAAAGTTGCAGGTTCACTCCAGCTTCAACGCACAACCATCTACTCCTCCCAAGTCCACGCCACGCTGTTGGATGTTACTCCAAACACTCCCTGCCCATCGCCTTTTATTCACATAGATACAGCTCCACGTAATACAGCTCCAGCAATATACAGCTCCACGCAAACGAACAGCAACCAAACTCCCACATTATGGTTGGAGTAAATTTGTTGGCAAGATGCTGGATACCCCAACTTCCTTTTTATGATTGAGTGCAAGATTGAATCCTTCGACATATTCCTCGCTCAATTGTCATTAAGTGATGGATTTTATCAGAAGTGTTGCACACCTATAAACTTTACTAGTTTTGTTCTTGAGTCTTCGGAGGTGGTTAGCTTTTCAAAGCACACACGTATAAGAAGAGGAGAAATAATATGCCCGACTAATTTGAAGTTATCTACCTGTGAATAGGGTGTTCCCATTCATAAACCTAACGACTCGCTCTACTTCTTTCTAGTGAACAACCTTGGGACTTGCCATGAATTATGAGACAATTCCAACCCCATAACTATAAATTTCTTATTTAAATTTATACCCAATAAATTAGAATTTACACAAGGAGAACTCCATTCTTGTTTCAAAAGAACCTGCAATCGACTTGTACCATGCTATTTAATATTTTTTGTATTTATTCGCATCCTTGGTATGTGACATAAAGCTGCAGCAGGATACCATGCATTTTCTATACTAACACTCCTAAAAAATAATAAAGTATGCCCACATCTATCATTTCAAATGATCTATGTAGCTCACCTTTTGGTTTTTCAATTATCGAAGTTGTTACCTATATTGATGAGAACTCTACAACCGATACCACAATGACAATATATGTTATAGCTTTATCCGTGTTTCTCTGAAGGTGTTTGTCCTTCAGTAGAGTAACAATACACTATAGTTTCCATTTAGGGGAGAAGTGTACCCAGTAGCAACCTTGGCTTGTGTGCAGATGGGTTCAATGCACATGAGACTCTATCTATTGTTTTGAAGGTGTTTCTCCTTCAACAATACTTCATCTTAGTAGATAATTTCAGTCTGCACTTTTAGTAGATGCATGCAGCCTTGGGATACATGTTGTAGATTATAGTTTTCCTATGAGGTTGTAGTAGCGATGAAAGAAGTGCATCGATTCTAGGCATATTTAGTATGCTTTTATAGTTTGACTTAGATGCTCACTTTTCTTAATTTAGGTGTTTTTCTTAGTTTTGTTTTATGCATAGATTTATCTTTAATAAAAGTGCACAGTAGAGAAGGGTTCTATATTTTGAGCAGGGGACACACTTCTAGGTAGGAGATACTCTATTCTAGGAAGCTTTTGCCATTAAGGTTAGGTGCTTTATCCGAGAATCCCAAGAGGTGCTATTGTAGCAATAAGAAATTCGTTTATTTTGAGTTCTTCATTAGTGCATTGATAGTATATTGTTTATTCCATGCAATACTTCAATATTGTATACAGCCATATTTAGTATGCTTTTATAGTTTGACTTAGATGCTCACTTTTCTTAATTTAGGTGTTTTTCTTAGTTCTATTTTATGCATAGATTTATCTTTAAGAAAAGTGCACAGTAGAGAAGAGTTCTATATTTTTAGCAGGGGACACACTTCTAAATAGGAGGTACTCTATTCTAGGAAGCTTTTTCCATGCAGGTTATGTGCTTTATCCAAGAATCCCAAGAGGCGCTATTGTAGCAATAAGAAATCCGTTTATTTTGAGTTCTTCATTAGTGCTTTGATAGTATATTGTTTATTCCATGCAATACCTCAATATTGTATGATCAAATTACAATTAAGATTGTCATAATATTTTGACTTACCCTTTTTTAGAGGGAAAGTAGAGTGTGTGTCAAGCTTGCACGTCACAATTGTATCATGCATAGTTTACCTGGCATGAGTTTTGTGGATCTAAGCAGCCAGATACCTGTTGGAATTCAAGAAGGAACAACACTACAAAGTGGGAAAAAGGTTTTGTAGTTAACCTACCTTTCAAATTATGGTTGGAGTCGGTTTGTTGGCAAGATGCTAGATACCCCAACTTCCTTTTTATGATTGAGTGCAAGATTGAATCCTTTGACATATTCCTCGTTGAATTGTCATTAAGTGATGGGTTTCTCAGAAGTGCTTCACATCTATAAACTTTACCAGAGTTGTTATTAAGTCTTCGGATGTGGTTATCTTTTCAAATCACACACATACAAGAAGGCGAGAAATAATATGCCCAACTAATTTCAAGTTATCTTCCTACGAATAGGGTGTTCCCTTCCATAAACCTGACGACTCGCTCTACTTCTTTCTAGTGAACAAATTTGGGGCTTTTCATGAATTGTGAGACAATTTTAACTACATAACTATCAGTTTCTTATTTAAAGTTATACCACTAGATTAGAACCCTCACAAGGAGAATTCCATTCCCATTTCAAAATAACTTGCAATCAACTTATACCATGCTATTTAATATTTATGTATTTTTACACATCCTTGGCCTGTGACATAAAGACGCAACAAGTTACCTTGCATTTTCTATACTAACACTCCTAAAAAATAATAAAGTATGCCCAAATCTGTCATTTCAAATGCTCTATGCATCTCACCTTTTGGTTTTTCAATTATCAAAGTTGTTACCTATATTGATGAGATCATCGACAACCAAGGCCACAATGACAATATCTGTTAGTGTTTTATCCATGTTGCACTAAAGGTGTTTTTCCTTCAGAAACACTACAATACATTATAGTTTCCATTCAGCAGAGAAGTGTACCCAATATCATCCTTGGTCTCTGTGCAAATGGGTTGAATTCACAATAGAATTTATCTATTGTTTTGAAGGTGTTTCTCCTTCAATAGTACTTCATCTCAGCATATAGCCTTGGGGTACATGCTATAGATTCCAGTTTTGTTGTGAGGGTATAGCAACAATGGAAGAATCGCATCGCTTTTAGGCATCTTATTGTTGTTGTATGAAAGCATGCTTGTCTAGTGTTTCCCAAACTTATATAGAGTCATATTTATTATACTTTTATAGTTTGACTAGATGCTCACTTTCCTTGATTTAGGTGTTTTTCTTAGTACTATTTTATGCACAGATTTATCTGTAAGAAAAGTGCACAGTAGAGAAGGGTTCTATATTTTGAGCAGAGGACACTCTTCTAGGTAGGAGGTACTCTATTCTAGTGAGCTTTTGTCATGCATGTTAGGTGCTTTATCCTAGATAGATTTCCAAGTCCTTGCCTCCTTGACAATGTCCCTACCAGACAAGACACCAGTGGATAGAGTTCCAAGTCCCTAAATTTTCCAAAAACCCACTTGACCCTAGCTATCTGGCCTAAAATCATTTACATTCCAGTCATCTCTTGGCTATGATTTCATAGCGAGAGCCCTCTCTGGTTTGGTAGGGCTAGCTACCAAGCTAAAAGCTTGGTCTGTGGTTACCTCTGTCGATCTCTTCATCAGCCTGGGACATTATGGAGGATAACAGAGGGCATGACAACTAGGGAGTTCCAAGGTGTTCTAGTGAATGTAATGTTCCCAAGTCACAGAAAAATGCAATGCTAGTTGTGAGGTCATGATTGCCAAGGTGTGTTAGGGAATGTTAGGGCATGCTAAGATGTGCTAGATAGTATGAAGACATGTCAAACAAGCTAAGATGTGCCAAGTTTTAAGGCATGCCAAGATGTACAAGGGTTCCAAGTCCCTGCCTCCTCTTCTTCCATATGATATGCACTTATGACATTTCCTTTTCAATACTTGGTGCATTTGATAGGTATAGGTCATTTATAGGTTATAAATGTCTTCAGAGTTTCACTTCTAATTGAGTATTCAACGAAACATATTGATTCTCTTATACATAACTATTTTTCCCTCCACCCAATTTTCATAACTTCAATAACCATTAGGTAGGGACCTACATCTTCGATGTTGCTTTGCTTGTTTAGTAAAATATTGCTGAGATTTTAATTTATTGAAAGTTGTAGAATTTACAATTTATGAAGTTTCAAGGTCTAATTTTAAAAAATATAATTCTTTAAAGGGTGCTAGCTCAATGGAAATGCACATGCTTTACAAGCAAGAGGTTGGTGGTTTGATTCCATTATGCCCTAACATCCATATGGAATGGCAACAATCAATTTTTGGTGACGAAGGCTCTTTTGACCATTACCAATGAGCTTTGGTGACATTTTTCAACCCTCACCAAAAATATGAAATGGTGACGGTCAACGAACGCCACCATATATACGCATCAATAGTGACGACCCTCAAAGATCCGTAACCATAAATTGTTGTTGTTGATATGAAACGGTGACAGTCGTTGTCTATCATTATAGTCATTATTCGTGATGGATGTTGAATGTCACCACAACACATATACTTCTAGCAATGCAGCTTTTGGTGACAGTCAATGAACGTCACCATATATATACACCAATAGTGATGACCATTAAAGATCCATCACAATAAATCATTATTGTTCATATGAAATGGTGACAGTCACTACATGTCATTATAATCAATATTTGTGATGGACCTTGAATGTAACCATAACACCTATACTTTTGGTGACGCCACCTTTGGTGACATTCAGTTTTTGGTGACTGAGGCTATGGTCTGTCACCATTGCTCATATGAAATGGTGATGGTCGCTATCTATCATTATAAATCATTATTGGTGATGAACTTTGAATGTCACTACAACACCTATACTTTTGGCGACACCACTTTCAGTGACGTTCAGTTTTTGGTGATGGAAGTTATGGTCCATCACCATTGCTCATATGAAATGGTGACTATTGTTATCCATCATTATAAATCATTATTGGTGACATAATTTGCATGTCACTACAACATTTATACTTTTGGCGACGCCAACTTTGGTGGCGTTCAGTTTTTGGTGACAAATGCTCTTTTGACCGTCACCAATGAGCTTATGGTGACATTTTTCGCCCCACCAGTGTCCTTTTTTCTTATAGTGCATGAAGATACATTATATCTCCACTGATGAATAGGTAGCTGATGCATTGATGAAATCCCTTTCTCAAGGAAAGGATGAGTGTTTTTTGAGACAAGCTTGGGCTTGTGGATATCTCCTCCATGTTTGAGAGGGAGTGAGGATAGATACCTTGTTCTCCATGTGTCATGTAGTATGGCTAGGACTAACAGTCATAAGTCTAGTACATGAACATGGATAGGGAGAATGGTGGATTAGATAAGCATCAAGGACTGAAATTCTTGATATCTGCATTGTGACTAGGACTAACAACCATAAGTCAAGTACATTGATATAATATAAGAATGTTTTAGAGGAAGGACATTTCCTTATGTAAATTATTGTGATAATAGGTTAGTAAATGGTCATATGAGGACACACTTTGGTGAACCTAGGTGGAGTATGCTCCTCATAGAGGTGGTGTGGTGTCCTATTAAATGCCTTCGAGCATTGTGCTCTTATCTAGTAGAGAAATAGAGCATACTTGTCAAGGAATTGGTATTTTAACAATGTTGGTTATGATGATGTTATCATCATTGATTTTTATCAATCTAGATCCTTTCTTATAATAGTCTTCAACTTGATAATTTCTTGATGAGTCATTATGAATACCTGCATGGTTAAGAGGGAGCGCTGAAATTGTAACTAGTTCCAGGCTTCATAATTGTCATTATACTTATATCAATATGAATTTTATGTAAAAAATGAAAAGAAAATATTATTATTTTCTAGCATGTTATTCATGCTTTCTTTTGTTCAAAAGAAAACATAAAAGGGAAGGTTCCTCATGACCTTTGTAAAAGAATAAAAATTTGAATTGTTCATAGTGTCATTTGTCTCTCCATGTTGACCAAGTTAGCCCTCCAGATGACAAGACAATTTTCCTAAGAGACGTGTCTCTTCGCATGAATGAACAACTATAAATAGAGCCAATTCGTCTCCATCAAGAATATAATTCAAATGAATGATCTAAGGTAGATATATGAGGATTTGAGGAAAATATATGATGATATGAGGTAGATATACGAAGATCTTGAGGCATAAATACAAAGGGTTTGAGCATACATATATGAATAGTTACAAGATCCCAATGTACGAATTACGAAGGATCCAAAGGATACTTATCTCTGTGATGATGAAAAATTCTTAAGGAAACAATTCTTTGTAATGTTGAAAGCTTTTCAGAAGTACTTTCTCTTATGATGATGCAAGTTTTAGAAGTAAATTCTCCTATGATTGTGCAATTTGCAGAGATGCACATTCTCGTATGTTAATGCAAGTTTCAAAAGGAACCTAAGGGGAGGAAAATGGCAAATTTGTTTACTATCTTATGGAAAAAACATGGTAGAACTTAGAGGGATTACTTGGCACTTGGATAATTAGTTAGTTTGAATTGGATTTCACTTGTTTTCAAAGAATATATAAGGAAAGGATTGATGGGTTTTCCATTTGTGGGTTTTGCCCTGACCTCTGGCCTAATCCTTGGCATCTTGTGTTTCTTGTGCACCTTATTTATGTATTTGAATGTATAATTTCTTGATGACATAAGTAAATGAAGTAAATACTAGAAATTATCATGTTAAGAAATTCTCCCTTGCACTAGAATTTCAACGTTGCATAGGGGTTTTATAATTGGACCATGTTAGGCCTATTCTAAGAAAATGGTATGTGAATTTTGATGCAGATCAAGAGCCTTACAACATTAAGAGGGTTTGGGCCATTCTTTTGGAACTCCCTTAAAATTTTTAGTCTGAGGCATGTTTTCAAATTGGAAATAAAATTGCTTCCTATATTCACCCTGAACAAAAATGTTTCTACTAAAGGTAATCAATGTTGTGCTTGGATTAAAGTTGAGGTGACTTCAACAGATGGGAGAAATTATCATTCAATTTAGTGAAATTTAGTGGGTTCAGAGGATTGATTACTGGAGACTTCCTTTATGTTTTCATATATGGCATGCATTGGTTATCTGACGACCCAAGGCCCTAAGGCCCTTCCTCTGCATTGTCAGCAAAAAGTGTGGATTTTTTCACCAGTAAAAATGTTTGATGTGAGTGTTCTTAATGACCAGACATAGAAGGCTCTTGAGTGGAGGGGCTACTCAGCGTCTCAGAATGAATGATCGACTGACCCCTCTTTGGATTTGGGTAAGTTCACAATTTCCCTCCACTTTCATTCCTTGTGTGCTCATAATTTTTTTATTTCACTTCATCTTTATTTAATCCTTGCACCCCAGAAAAGGGCTTGGGTCCCTTTCTCCCTCCATAATTAGATGATTGTCCCCTTCCCACTATTGGTGATGGTGTGCTAGCCTCCAAAACCTTTGTGTTAGTTTCCCAACCCCTAAAGGTTGTGTCCCAATCACTCACTACTCCCATTTATTTTGGTCAAGCTTCATTTTTAGGTTTAGTTCATTAGCTCCTCTTCTCCCTTTGTTCCCTATTTGGCTTGCTCCCCTTTCCCAAATTTTCCTTCCCCCTTACCTAAAGCTTATCCTTTTAGTTCTAGCATAGCCACCCCTCACTTCCCAGCCTTTACCTATGGTGGTTCAGTCTCCTCTCTCTCCTATAGATATGCGCTCATATCCAAATCTCATTATGGAAATGCTACTTGTGTTAGTGGGGGGTTGGATTCATAACCCCTGCTCTCAAATCTCGTTGGAAAAAAATACTTATTGTGCACAGCATAGGAAAAGACAATAGTTTATATCATATTTAGAAGACAAGCCATTATCCCTGAGGCCCTTAGAGAAAGCAATATCATCACTAGGGCTTCCTCATGAAGGATCTCTCATTCAAAGTCAAAGGGTTGGGGAGTGCCCATAAGAATTTTTCCATCAAATGATTGATCAAGTGCCATAAGCTTGGCGTTATCCTCATTTAAGAAACTATGGTGGGTGATGTGTGTTCCTGTGTAGTATTAGAGATGTGGCTACCCAAATGATCCTTCAACACTCTTGACCCCTCTAGCCTCTCTTGGGGTTTTCTCATCACTTAGTGCCTGAATCTCGTGACTATTTCTTACTCTGTCTGCCAATACTCCATTTTTATTCATTTGAATATTAAGGAATTAGAATTTATCCTTAAGGCGGTAAATATATATGGCTTGTATGCAGATCACATCCCTTTTGGACTTGGTTGGGAGTGGAAAGGGTTCTTAATGGAATTCTGATGTTGATTGGGGACACCTAATGTTTAATTTGTAGTTATGTGAATTTTGGGCAAAAGATCCACATGTTAATCCCCAAAGCGACTCTTTCTCCTCCTTGATGGAAAATTATCACTTCATTGATGGGAATCCTACTGATCTCTTCCCTATTTGGTGTAATGATAGATCTGGAGGGGACATTTTTTTTTTTTGTGAAGTTTGACTTTTTGTTACTGAAGTAAATTTTTACAAGTCATAAAGTTTTATGTTGTTGGTATGTCCACTACGAAACTGGATCAGTAACACAGATTAAGTGTCTTGAGATTAAAAGTATCCCTCTTTAACAAATTGATAGAAGAGAACCAAAAATGTATCCAAAGAGCATGAGTATACATGAGAGAATAAATATGAGAGCCATGTTTTCTAGAAAAATTTTGGAATAGACCACAACTAGTGTCGAGCTTGGTGACTAGTGAGAACCAACTCTACCATGAACAATCCATGACCAATGAGAACCTATCTAGAGGGGATGTTTCAAACAAACTCGACCATTTTTTATGTTCTAAATATTTGTTGAATAGGTGATCAGGTGCTCAGTATTTAGCTCAAGATTCAAATTTCTCAGATTGGCTCTAAAACTATACGACTGCACCTGTCTCGCCAAGACGATCGCAACACAATTTGTCTCACTGAAAAACGAGTCTAGATGAAGGAGAAAAGGCCTATTGTTCGTTTTCCTAAACAACTAAAAAAATTGTAGAACATGACAAAATGATGACATGGTAGTACAGTGAACATGATAACAATCTTCTTCAGTTTTTTCCCAATGAGTCTGTCACAAGTGTCACTTCAAGATTCACTAGTTTGGTTGTGTGAAGTTGAAATTTCTCAATGTCCTCCAAGGTGGAATTATGGTTCATGGTGAACATTATGTGGAAATTTTATTTTATAATAAATATATATATATTATATATATATAATATATTTATATATATATTATTTATTTATTTATTTATTTATTATATATTATTTTATATGATTTTAAATTCATATAATATATATATATATTTGATATTAAATATTAAATATTAAACAATATAAATCTGCAATCCAAAGTTTCGAACTAATCAAAGACCATGAAATATATTAATAAGGCAATGTTATAAATATTCGGTGGGCAAAATATATATGGGATGGGTGGATCGAAACCGTGACCTCCCCTTCCCAACTCCAATGCTTTAACGTTGCACCAAGTGGCGACATGTGAAAATGGTGGTCACAACATGTTAGTTATGCTACAGTGAAAGCCAATGGCGAGAGAGGAGGGAGCCAACCTTGTGGGCCAGCCCCCTCTCCATATGACTGCACTTCAAAAACCAAGGGCCTGCGCAAACGACTAAGCGCGATTAGCGCCCATAATCATGTTTAAAATTAATTAATCTGTAATTAAAGTTAGCGGCAGTTTCATAGGAGCACCAAATTTGACAGGACTGCCAGTTTGGCAGTGCTAACTGGAGTCTTCTCCAATTTTAGTGGGGTTTCCTAGGAAACAATTAAATGAAGTATATCTTGCTCAATTTTCGACCAATTTTGGAAAATGAGCAGTCGTTCCTAGATGATTTCAACATTTTGAAGACATTGGTATAGGTTCCAGAGGCAATAGAAGACTTCTATAGGTGATTTTTCCATAGGAAAGTTTAGGGAAGCCTAGGATCACTAGGGAAGGAAGTCATGCCCAGATCAACTAGAGTCATTTTTCAAAGATATAATAGTCATTTTTGGCTAATTTGGACATTATGAACACATTGGTGTAGGTATCAGGAGCCATAGAGATTTTTAAACAACATCTTTTCCACATTGAGCTAATTCAGAGGCCCAAACCATGGAGGCTGGACCAAGGAGATGTAGCCCAGGAGGGGTGAACTCCTTCATAAAAAGATTGTGTGAATGTGTCTCTTTGATGGTTTGCTATGTTTTACATGTTTGTTATTTAGTATTTGTTTCTGAAGCTATTTTTCTCATGAATGTATTTTAAAACTTAAGGAAATATACCTAATTGTATGCACAAACAATTAATGAAACCTCAGCACAAGCAATAAGCAAGCACATATTTATAAATTTGTAATTGTTATTAGCACAAAAAAACTAATCATACAAAAATAGATCAAGTTGGTATCAGAGAAAAGGTTGAATTGCTTGATTGCTTAGTTTGTGCAATTAGGGTTTTAATGGTTGCAAAATTGTGATGCTTACAAGGTTAAAGCTGCAGAAAGGAGAAGGGAAGTTATTGGTTGAAACTCCTGAGGTAATTCCCAGAAGAAGGAGAGTCACAAGGCCACAATATCCACCACCCAAAGTTCCAATTCTAGCTGGACTTGAAACTCAATTTTTTCCTTCAATTGAGATTGAAGAGGTACAAGAAGTACCAATTTGTGAGCTTGAATTCATAGCCATTATGTCTGGAGAAATAGAGCCTAAAGGTCCCTCTTCAGAAGAGGAAGAATTCAAGAAATATTTCTATACTTTGACTAAGACAATTAAAGTCCTCTATGAAGAGAGGAACACTAGAATGGTTGGAGAGAGTTCTAAACCTCCACATGGAGAAGGAAGCTCAGAGGACAAAAAAGATGAGAAGAAGGATTCCAAAGGGAATGGTGGAAAGCCACCTCCATCTCCACCATCCTCATAATCTTCCTCATCATCTCCATCATCTCACACAACATCATCTTCCACTACCACCACTGAAACTACCCATACTCATTCCAAAACCCCAAAAGGAAAAACTCCATTACTAAAATTCGACATAAAATTCGAACTTCTCATGTACAATGGAGAGGTGAATGTTGAAAAGTTGGAAAATTGGATTCGACAGTTGGAGGTATACTACATAATTCAGAACCTTCAAGAAGACGACATAAAGATCTAGTTGGCTTCACTGAGGCAGAAGGAGTTGCACTAGTTTGGTGGGAAGCAAAGACTCAAGAAGAAATGAGAATCCATGGTAAGATATCCATCACTTGGGTTGAATTTGTTTCTACAATTAAAATACAGTTTTATCCTTTAGCCTATATGCAAAAAGCCATTATGAGTTGGCAAAATTTTAGGCAGCTTAGAGGCCAAACAGTCCAAGATTATACACAGGAGTTTAGGAAACAGACTTTGTTATTAGGAGTGAATTTGAATTCCCAAGATATAATGCTGAAATATATTGGGGGTTTACATTATTATCTTGAACACACTATTCTTATGTCCAATCAAACTAATTTGGATGAAGTATGTGTGCAAGCCACGCATCTTGAATCTAGAGGAAAGAAAACTTATGAAGAGAGAAGTAATAAAAAACGACCTAAGGGTAAGGAGAAAGAGGAAGGTGGAAAATGGAAAAGAAAGAAAAATGCAAGTGTGAAGAAAGAAGGGGAAAAATTTATCTGTAAACATTGTTCAAAAGAGGGACATAATGAGGATCATTGCTGGAAATTCCATCCAGAAATGAGATCAAATAAGTTCAACAATAAAGGGAAACAGAAAACCACTACTATCACTCAAGAAGATTTAGGTTCTGAATCAGGTGATGAAAACAAAATCATTGTCATGGGAATCAATGGAAAACAAGATATTGCAAGCACTAGTTCAAAAAACTGTAACACTACTACTACTCCAGATGAAAAGAGATGAATTGAGTTATTTCATGTTAGGGTCATATCTAAACACACCAAGATTGACACACTCTTCAATAATGGGTCATAAGCGAATCTAATCTCTGAAGACTCAGTCAACAGATTGAATCTTGCAACTTTACCTCACCATAAACCATACCCTTTTGGATGGATAACAAGAGACACCAATTTACAGGTTACAAGAAAATGTTTATTTAAGTTTGTAATCACTGCAAATTTTGTTGACGAAGTAGAGTTAGATGTCGTACTGCTTGATATTTCAGGTGTGGTATTGGGTAGTCCATATTTGTATGACTGGAAAGCAGTCTTTTACTTCCGTGAAAAAAAGTATCACTTGTTCAAGGATGGTATGGAGTACATAGTGAGAGCCCATCGCAAAAGCTGAACATTTCTTTGGTTAATGTAGGGTAGGAAAAAAGACTAGTGAATTCAAGTAAAAGTTTATTACTTCTCATGTTCAAGCCAAATTATGATATTGTTTATGAAAATGTTGTCACATGTAACGCAAGTTTCAATTCTGATTTGGTTGGTTCAATTCATCAGAGTGATGAAGTATTTTAGGTTGTGAAATAATCGTCCTTAAAGGAGAAAGAAACTTCACATGAAATATCTTTGCAGCAAGAGGTTTCCCTTTGTGATGTTAGCATGCAAGGGTTGGCAAAATTGCAAAGTGTAGAGACACCAATGCAATGCAAATGTTTTTTGAACAATGGGCTCATTCAATCATCCCTTACGCCATGTTGTGCATTGATGGTTATGGTGCCAAAGAGGAATGGTACGTATTTCAAGAAATAGGACAAAAGGAGTAGTTTTCGCCAAAGAAAAGTTGTAAAAAGAGGTCAATGCAAGAATATATATACCACCAAGCAAGGATGGTTTGTATGGATTTTAATGTTGTATGTTCTTTGTAGCACTACTATTACATACATGTATTTGAATTATGGAAAAAAATAGTCATTTCTTGAAGAAATTGTCCACTTGGGTGACATAAACATGTTTAGAAATTTTTGTTATGCACATGTCATCTATGAACGAAAACTGTTTGATGTTTTGAAGATATCAAAGTACAAGTTGGGTTTCACTTCTTTGATGCATTTGGGCCATGGTATTGGAGGAGGTAAGTTGAAGGCAAGACTCTCCAAGTTGGATACCATTGTTGATTGGTCAATGCCCAAGATCATCATTTTGATAAGAGGTTTGTTGGGAGTAGCTCAATGTTGGAGGAGAGTTGTTGTTGGCATTTCTTCTTTCGAAGCTCATTGGCATGCATTGTCATGTGTGTGCAAAGTCTTCCAGTGAGGAGGCAAACAACAAGAGGCATGTGTTGCTTCAATCCAAAAGACTAGTTCAATTATTTTTTATGCTCTTTCAAACTTGAAAGGTTCATTTGAGTTTTAGGTTTTTGCAAGCAACTTCACCATCTTATTTCATTCAGAATATTTCCATGGTTAAGGTGCAGTGATCCATGCACTTCCATTGGATGGATACTTGTCAAAAATTTCACTTGGTTCGAAGGCACAAAAGAGGTATAAGCATAAAGTTTATTGTTATGCCTTTTAGGCCTATTGGTTATGAAATTGTTGTATTCATGTGTCATTATGTTTGACATGAAATTTATGTTCAGAAAATTTCATGCTTTCAAGATGTACAATCGGGCTTGAGTCAAGAAAACCAAGTATTGAAATTTGTCATCCATTTGCATTATATTTTGTTATGTCATCTTGGTAAGAAGGATGTTGCTTTTGATGGCAACGTGGAAAAAACCATGAGTTTCTATGAACGACTAAAAATGGTGCAAAAAACAGTGTAAGATCAACTTGAAAGGGGCAAAGACAAGTACATGTATTATCTCAATCATAGGTTTGAAGTCGGTGGTGCAAGCTGGTGTCAATTTTACAAAAAGAGGCTTCAAGTTGTTGAACAAGGAGAGGATGTCTAGATTTCACATATTGAATGCATTCCTATAGAATTTATGAATCAGTTTCAACAAGATGCCATTTGTAATAGAAGAATGGGGTCCTCAAGGCAAGTGAATGTTGATTTCCTTAGAGAGGAGCTCAAGGAAACAAATTTGTCAAAATCCAATTGGATTGAGTTTGGAAATGTGAGGGGGTTGTATCGGCATCTACTTGTCAGATAATAGTATCTTTTGGGGTCAAAAAGGCTTCTAGTGGGGAGGAATGATCATGTGCTCAGCATTTAGTTTAGAATTCAAAGTTCTAATATTGGCTCAAAAAATGTATGACTGCATCTGTCTCATCAAGATGATCGTAACACAATTCGTTTCATTGAAAACCGAGTCCGAATGAAGGAGAAAAGGCTTGATGTTCATTTTCCTAAACAACTAAAAAAATTGCAGAACAGGATAGAATGATGACATGGTAGTACAATCAGCATGATGGGAATCATCTTTAGTTTTTTCCCAATGAGGCTGTGACAAGTGTCACTTCAAGATTCGCCAGTTTGGTTGTGTGAAGGTGAAATTACCCAATGTCCTCCAAGGTGGAATTATGGTTCACGCTGAACATTATGTGGAAATTGTATATATATATATATATATTATATATTAAATATTAAACAATATAAATCCGCAATCCAAAGTTTCGAACTAATCAAAGACCATGAAATATATTAATATGGCAATGTTATAAATATTTGGTGGGAAAAATATATATGGGATGGGCAGAGAGCAAGTCGAACCCATGACCTCCCCCTCCCAACTCCAATGCTTTACTGTTGTACCAAGTGGTGACATTTGAAAATGGTGGTCACCACATGTTAGTTATGCTACATTGAAAGCCGATGACGGGAGACGAGGGAGACAACCCCCTCTTCATACGACCGCACTCCAAAAACCAAGGGCCAATGCAAATGACTAAGCATGATTAGTGCCCCTAATAATATTTAAAGTTAATTAATCTATAATTAAATTTAGTGGCAGTTTCAGAGGAGTGCCAAATTCAGCAGGACTACCAGTTTTGGCGGTGCTAACTAGAGTCTTCTCCAGATTTAGCAGGGTTTCCTAGGAAAAAATTAAATGATGCATATCTTGCTCAATTTTCAACCAATTTTGGAAAACGAATAGTCATTCCTAGATTTCTTCGATATTATGAAGAAAATGGTATAGGTTACAGAGGCAATAGAAGACTTCTACAGGTGATGTTGCCACAGGGAAGTTTAGGGAAGCCTAGGGCCACTGGGGAAGGAGGTCATGCCCAGATCAACCAGAGTTATTTTTTAGAGATCTAATACTCATTTTTAGCTAATTTGGACATTCTGAACACATTGGTGTAGGTATCAGGAGCCATATATCGTTGTAAACATCATTTTTTCCACATTGAGCTAATACAGAGGCCCAAGCCATGGGAGCTGGACCAAGGAGATGTAGCCCAGGACAAGTGAACTCCTTCATCAAAACACTGTGTTAATGTGACTCTTTGATGGTTTGATGTACTCTACATGTTTTTTGTTTAGTATTTGTTTCTGAAACTATTTTTCTCATGAATGTCTTTTAAAACTTAAGGAAATTTACCTGATTGTATGCATAAACAGATAATGAAACCTCGGCACAAAGAGAAATAAGAAAGCACATATTTATAAATATTAATTGCTATTAGCACAACAAAAATAATCGTACAAATACAGATCAATAGGCCTTTGTGATTTAAATCTTTAGAATTCATGGGAGGGTGTTTTGATCATCTCCCTATCATTTTTTTCTTAGACTTGGAAGATCCCAAGTTGCCTTCCCCCTTAAATTTCAATCACATTTGGTTCTTGGAGCCTAACTTCAGGGAGTTGATTTCTTGCACTTGGTTTCCCTTACCCCCTTCTCACTCAAGATCACATGTGGCTCAATTTTTACATAATATTGTTTGTGTGAAGAAAGTAACAAAAGAATGCCCCCCCAATTACTTGCAAAAAGGTGAGGTTGATATGGTCAATGTTGAAACTCTCATTCAAAATTTATATGAGGAACATGCTTCAGGTTCTTTCTCCAAGAATTATTTGGGTCATCTATGGGTCCTCGAATAAGGACCACAAGCTTTTGTTAAATGAGGAAACTAAGTGGAGCTTGAAGAGCTATGCTTTTTGGATCAAAGAGGGGGACAAGAAAACTAACATTTTTCCATCAACATGGTAAATTTAATAGGAACCTATACTCTATAAGG
Source organism: Pinus taeda (assembly GCA_000404065.3). NCBI lineage: Eukaryota > Viridiplantae > Streptophyta > Pinopsida > Pinales > Pinaceae > Pinus > Pinus taeda. Next base: position 90,396 of record APFE030317163.1, on the reverse strand, counting down.
AAGATTCAAGATTAATTGGGTTATGTTTGTCATTCCTTCCAGGAAAAGGTGAGGATTGGTGCTAAGTATTTTAAGGACTTATTTCATGAAGCCCCTCAGTGCCTTATCCCTTAGCAATCATCTAAAAATTCGAAAATATTTTTATGGAGGAAATGAATGCTTCCCTTGAGGATGAAGTATTTTTTGGTGAAGTCCAGGACACCCTAGAGTCCATGCAGACCCATAAGATTCATAGCCCTAACGGTCTCCCTATTGAATTTTATACCAACATTTTTAGCCTTTTGAAGAATGATCTAGTTCTAGTAGTCAATGAATCTAGAACATTGGGAAATGTTATTGGTTCTCTCAATTCTACCTTCCTAGATTTAATTCCAGAGAAGTAAGAGTGTTTATCCTTTGAATACTTTAGATCCATATCTTGTTGCAACATTATTTATAAAATTATTTCAAAGATCTTTTCTAGCCAGCTTAGGCCCATTATTAGTTCTATCACTTTGGGGGAGCAATTTGGCTTCCTAAAATATAGATAGATCCGTGATGCAGTATCTCTCACCTTAGAGGTCATCCACTCTATCCAAATGGATCATCAGGAAGCCTTATCTCTCAATTTAGATCTTTCCAAGGCATATGATTACGTAAGACATACCTTTCTTTGACTCGATCTAGTTCAAATGGGTATGAGTTTGTTAGTCATTAATTGGATTATGGGTTGAATTCAGTCTATTTCCTTTGTTGTCCTTATTAATGGTGCATTGTCTATGTTTTCTTGAGCCTTTCAAGGCCTTCATCAAGGTTGTCCTTTAGCCTCATTTCTATTCATTATCATCACAGATGCTCCTAGCAGCTTTCTTATCAAAGCTAGGAGGCAAAACACTTTCCAAGTTATTAAGGTAGCTTTGTTATCATTATCTCATATTCTCTCCATGGTCAATGTTCTCTTCTTTTGCAAGGGATCTGTTGATGTGGGCAGTACATTGAAATCCATTTTGGACCTATTTTGCAAGGCCACAGGCATGGTCATTGATATCCAGAATTATTGCTGTATCCTTGATAACGTCCCTAATGCAGATTTTCTCATAATCTCTTCTCTTTTTCCATTCCATCAGTGTTTTTTAGTTGATGGGTTTTTTTAATCCCTCTAGATATAGGTATGTGGATTGGCTTTGGCTTCTCAACAATCTTGAATCTCGTATCTCTTGTTGAGTTAATCATGTACTCTCCCATGGGGGAAGTGCACTTGTCCTCTTAAATTCTATCATCGAGATTATCCTAGTTTATTGAATGTCTATTGCACAAGTTCCTAAAAGCACAACCACAAAAATTAGAAATATCAGTTATGATTTCCTTTGGGTTTTGTTAGTCAAGTAAGAAATTGTCACTTCCCTGAAGAAGTATGGTGGTTGGGGGCTAAAGAACCCATTTGTATTTAGTCATTCTCTCATTTAAAAATCCCTATGGCATCTCACTCACTCTGTCACATTATGGGGCTTACCCTATCAAGCCAAATATATACATGGTCACTTGAAGAGGATTGGTAGAGACTAGAATGCAAGCTTGTTTCGAGTTCCATGGTTTGAAGGACCATGGTTAAGTATGATTGGACATTGGGTAGCCAAGAAACTGGGGAATGGGCATAAGGCTAGAATCAGTGAGGATCCCTGCCTTAGTGCTAGAAATCTCTCTAAACTCTCTAATCCTCTTCTTAAATTTCTTCACTAGGCCAATAGCCATCATGTCAATGATGCAAAATCTCTTGGTTTTCATGGTGTTAGTAGAGTGGCATGGCTTTCAACATATGATTTATATATACTTACCCTTTTGACGGTAGAGTGTAACATTTTCATTAGAGCTCTTGTCTCTAATTGTATCTGTTTATAGGATGATTAGGAGGATCTTCTTGTTTAGAGTAAAAATCCTTCTACTATAAACTACACTCCAAAACTGGGTTATGATGCTTATTTCAAATCTCGTTTTGTTGGGAGCACAAAAGGGTGGTGGTCCTCTTTATGGAAACTTCATGCAATAATTAAAGAAAAAATTACAACTTGGATGGCCTTAAACACCAATTTATTAACTTGGATATCCTCTCTCACAGAGGATGGAAAGGTCCCAACATATGTGTTTTATGCAAAAATTCCCTTGAAGTCTCCTTTCTTTTATTGATCTCATTCCCATTTAAAGTGCAGGGTTGATGATTGGCGGCCAAAGTTTTTAATCCTAAAGTTTTAGGTCAAGTTCAGATGTTAAACATTATTTTAGATTGTGGTTTTGTGACAAATCACTCTCTCAATTTGGTGGTTTTCCATTCTTTTCTTCAATTGCATTTGGTGGGCACATAATGTCTCCTTCTTTCGGTCCAGAAGGGTTGAATCTCTTTTGGTTACAAATTTGATTATAAAATTCGCTAAGGAATTTGAAGCTAAACCAAAAGGGAAAAAAAATCATCACCCGATCATGCTCACTCTAGATTTTGAGATTCCTTCGGGTATTTTCGAGGTTTCTAGCTAGGGGAACCCTCTCTTGAGGGGTGTTGGTGTTGTCGTTTTCCTCTCCTAGTCAAACTATGTTCAAATTCGTTATGCTCCAAGAAGATGATCAAACAACAAGGCATTCTTTCTCGCCCTTAGAACTTTTCTTTCCATTGCCTCCTTAAAAAAGGTAAAAAAAATTTAGATGCTGGCAGATTCTAAATTGGTTGTCAAATGGGAAAATGAAAAAATCCATGTGGAAAACATCAGTTTTTCTCCTGCTCTTTAGAAAATCAAGGATGCTTGAGGTTCTTTCAATTGGGCAAAATTTTAGCCCAACTCATAAGCAGACTCTTTATTCAATGAGGCCATACAACACATGATCAACACTTTCCTTCTTTTAGAATTTGTTGACAGGGAGGAAATCCAATCTATGGATTTGTGTTTCTGAATCCTTCTTTCTCAGTGGTCCTATTGTTATGTATTGGTACTTTCTCCAAGGACTATCCAAGGCTCTTTTAAAATGTGTAAGGTCTCTCTTTTTGGCTTTGATTGTGTTGGGTGGTTTGATGGTTGCTCTATTATGGATACTACATGCAATTTTCCTGGGATGTTACCCCCTGGTTTTGCTCTATAGTAAAGGCTTATTGTTGATGATGATGATAGCTCTAGTCTTTTGTTGGAAAAGCTAAATGCGTCTTTGTAATGCATTGTTGGTTATTTGGTCCAACATGGTGGACAATAACATGCATATTCTGTTTCATGTATATAAAGGTTTTTTCTTCCAAGAAAAATAAATAAATTATTTGAATATTAATGTCAATTAATTTATATTATAATCAATTTCGAGAAATACGCACACATAGAGAGATACAACAATAAGCATATAGTAAAAGTAAAAAAAGTCGCATTAATAAACAACTGCTACAACAATAAGCATATAGAAAAAGTAATTGAATGTAAAATAATATAATATATATATAAAAATAATAAAAAAAAAATGTGTAATTTATTCAAATTTTATTTATAAAATTATGTTTTATTCGAAATATTAATAATAATGATAAAAACATAGAAATTATTAATAAAAGTTAAGTAATATAGTAGTTTTAATATGGAAGTTAAATAAATATAACATATATTTAAAAAATATAAATACAATCAAATTATTTTTTTATTTTTTATAAACGAACATATATTAAAATATATATTTTAATGAAAAACATTATTTAAAATCTAAATATATATTATATAAAGTGTAATTATAAAGTGATTAGAACTTTTTAAATATATATTATATAAAGTGATTGGAAAAAAGTTCTAGAAGCCTGATCGGGCCCGTGTAATGACGTCATTTAGAACTAAGAAAACCAACCTTAAGAAACCCAAATTGGGTGGCGTGCCCTTCACGCTATGCTTCAGGTCCCAATAAGCATAAAGAAGAGTGTGTTTTTCAAGTTTCTCGGTCTCCTTCACTCATCATCAACTGGAATCTAGCGCGCATTTCTCGGTCGCCTGCACCCATCATCAACAGGAATCTAGCGCGCATGATAACTTCAGGGTGCGGAGTGACCCACAGCTCGCATGATAACTTCAGCCTGCGGAGTGACCCACAGTTTGCTTTTTTGCGATATGGAATTGTAGCTGAGGAATTATCTAGAACGCCAAAATTTTTAAGACATTTAAAATTTTGAATTTTAATAACTATAATTTGGATTTACAAAAATTTTGATTAGATTTTCTTTAAATATAACTAGAATTTCTATAACTTTTCAAACAATTTCTCACCCTATTAAACTACGGAAACTCCTATTTCCAACCCCATAGAAAAATAAATGATCCCTGACATGCAAAGAAAATAATTTTAGCCCTCTGAGTAACAGCACGTGAATCGAAATAGCAGCCTGGAAAGAGAGGACTAAAGTTATTTTCCTTGCATGTCAGGGATTATTTATTTTTCTATGAGGTTGGAAATAGGAGTTTCTACACCGATAAAATCATTTGAACCACCAAAGTACAAAGTACAAAGTACAAATCTGGAAAACAATTATACACCCAGATTCGAAATTCCTCTGTGTATTATAATGTACTTACATTCAAGATTCCTTTTTGTATTAGTGTTTGGCTGCACTGAAATTCCCTCACACTACGTGTATCACCTTTACTTTAACCTGCCGACAGACCTATTCTGATTCTTCCTGCACATGCACTTCTATACCGTGCTGGTAAATACACTTATTCTGGTGTATTTCTAATTTAATGGGTGTATATTTAGTTTAATGGCCATGTTTTGTGTCGTGTTTTTATTTTTTATTTTTTTGGTATGTTATTTACTTTTATATTATTGGTTTAATTATTATCTTAAAACCAATTTAGATTTATTTTAATTCTGGATTTATCAATCATATAAAGGGATCAAATTTTTAGAGGTGCAAAGGTTTCTTTAAGCTTTATATTCAAAAAAGATATTTGCGCTTAGAGAGATTTGATCTTTCTTAAAACCTAATAAATCCGGAGTTAAGATAGATCTAATAAAAATTTGATCCCTCTTAAAACTTGAAAAAAGAATGAAATATTACAATAATAATACACAAAAATATAATATTCTAACTAAAATAATTTAATATTCTAATATTTAAATCAAAGTATTTTTAATGTAATATTCTCACTAAATATTTTAATATTTAAACCAAAATATTTTAAATATAATAGTCCAACTAAATGTAATATTCGAACTCCGTTTTAACTAAATATTTTAAATAAATTATTTTAAATATAATATTCAAATTAAAATTTATTTTAGTATTTAAATTAAAATATTTTAACTAAATATTTTAAATATAATATTCAAATATTTAAAATAAATTATTTAAAATATATATTCTAATATTCAAAATAAAATTTTAGTATTTAAATTAAAATATTTTAATTATAATATTGTAAGTGGATATTCTAAATATAAAATTATATTATTTAAACCACAATCAAATATAATATAATTTAACTAAAATGGTCTAATATTTACATCAAAACAAAAATAATCTAATATTCAAATCAAAATACAAATACAAATATTTGAGATTTTAAATCTACAAAATTTCTTGGTTAATAATATTTTTTCTTATTATTTACATTAATCATATATTGTTGCCGTCATTTCCGATACTTTTCTACCATAATTTTTTTTTACCTTTCATTTTCCACCTAAAACAATTTTAACAAATTTTTCATATTATTTACATTAATCATATATTGTTGCCATAATTTCCGATACTTTTCTACCATAATTTTTGTTACGTCTACTCTAGACAATTTTAACGATTTTCTGTTGTCGGTTATGTTGTGTCTCTTCACAAACATGGGTGGTTAAAAACCGTGAATTTACTTAGGAAAACGTAGAAAAAACACAATAGGCAAAGTAATGATATGCAGATCCAAGAAATTTGCGGTAATACTATAGAGTACCTACCTAACCTAGCGTGTTTGACGTTCAATGCGAAACGGATGTGACGGTGCCAGCTACTGGATCTCTCTAAAATCTAAAGATCTACCAATAATGCCATATCCATATGCTACTTAGTTACGGGAGGGACGCGAGCATCCTCGAGGTTCAGCGATTTATGCTGGCCGATCGAAACATATTCTACGGTACGGACTACGTGATGATGATTAATTGCAGATCGGGCAGTTTTATTATATGTGTAATTTCAATACTTTTTAAGTTTAATATTTTTAAAAGTAACAAAATTTACTAAAATAAATATTATTGAGTATTTTGAATGGTTTTAAAAGTGGTTTTTGTTTTTTGTTTTGGAAGTGAGGTGTATTAGGTAGCTTAAATGTCTCATCATATAGTTTGTTTTTATATCCATGGAATTTTTTGGATGGTTTTAAAAGTGGTTGTGGTTATTGCTTTTTTTTTTTTAATTGAAGCGAGGTGTATGATGCACCCTAAATGTCTCATCACATAGTTTGTTTTTATCCCCATTGAGTATTTTGGATGGTTTTAAATAAATTTTTATATAAATTGAAGAGAGGTGTCTGAGGCAACGTAAATGTCTTATCACATAGTTTGTTTTTATTCCTATTAGTTTTTATCTCTATTAGAAAGTAAATGTCTTATCACATAGTTTATTTTTATTTTTATTAGTTTTTATCTCTATTAGGGAATTTTGAGATTTAAAATGGAATTATAGTTAAAGTAATAAAATACAAGTTATGAATTTTTAAAGAAATCTAAACGAAAACATTTTTTACTTGTGTTTTTAGCTTATCTCCTTTTACTTTTACTCAAATGTCAAGTCTAGACACTCGTTGGATGCGGGATTAAACCAACTTAGATCCATCTTAACTCGCGATATACCAAGGGTGAAAAGGGATCAAATCTTTTTGCATCTTAAGATATTTTCATCTCAAGATATTTGATTCCTATCCACATTGGTAGATTTGGAGTTAAGATGGTTTTAGGTTGGTTTAATTCCCCATTTCAAATATGCTATATTGCACATGAATGACATGAGCAATACAACCTAGAACTCAAAAACCACTGGTAACTTCACAAAGTGAAGTATTTAAGGTTCCTATCACATTGGTAGATTTGGAGTTAAGATGGTTTTAGGTTGGTTTAATTCCCCCTTTCAAATAGGCTATATTGCACATGAATGACATGAGCAATACAACCTAGAACTCAAAAACCACTGGTAACTTCACAAAGTGAAGTTTACCTTAAATACGCAAGGAAAAATCACAATTTTATTAATGAAAACAAAATTACATGTTGTAGATGCTTGCAAGCATTCCATCTTCCAGTCCAACACTGATGATCATAAGTTCATACAAAAAAAATCAACTAACAAATGAGGAGAAAGGGTTGACCTTTTTTCCATTTATTCTTTTCTACCTTCTGCCATTCTCTTTGAGTTGGCATGGATGATACAATAGCTAGCTCATTTTCTTTTTCTATTCTTGTAATTTCCTTGTTTGAGTCAGAATTATCTAAGACATGGTGGCGTTTGTATCCTCCAGAGTTTATCTAGGTGGATATTGGTGGCCACCCGCTAATTACACTTAGAACCCCACCATTGCTTCTTTCAGTTTTTCAGTTTCCTCAATTATAGCAAAGTTTACTATTTTTAGCAGTTTTTCGGGTCCTAAACTTTCGGAACCGTTTTGAGGCCCTAAACAATGTTTATTGGGAAATCTACTGCCCATTGATTTTTTGTCTAAAATCGTCTTTTCCGTCATAGTCCTCGGAGAGATCTTTCCAACAGGCTATCATGCGCGTCAAATAGAGATAATATGACCAAGCCACGACCTCGGGAAGTTGGTTGTCCAACTCACCCCAACGGGGCCCATAAACTCCTGGTGTTACATCTCCTCAGGTTAGGGTTTTGGTTGTTTGGGGTTTGTTCTTATTGTTCAATAATAAAAAGGCTTTTGAGCCTCATTGTAAGACAGTTCAGAGGCATGTAGCTGCCACATCTCTTATCAGAGATAAGCTACCATCGCCCTAGCTGGTTTATTTCCATTGCTGTTTGTAAGCATATTTCAATATTTTACATTAATGAAATGAAGTATTATTACTGTTGCATCTCTATGTTTATGGTTATCTCTGTAATTTGTTGCGTTCTTGTTTAAATCTGGATCAGTGGTATCAGAGTCGTCTGCTTTTTCTCTATTTTTCTTTGCATGTTCCCAACGAGGTTGGGATATAAGGAGCTAGAGCTTGAACTAGTCGAACCTTTGCAAGACCAACCTCGCAAATCCTGATGGCTTCCTATGGCGAATGAGAAGAAAGAGGAGGGGGTAGGAGATCCTATCAAAATCTTGTTCAAAGAAGCCCTCGAGCGATAAAGGAACACGATGATGGACAACTTTACCCAGATCCTTCAGCAGTTACCCAGAGGCGACGCATCGGCTTCCAACAGCTACTCTGGAAATTCCACGCCCTTTAATGTACAAGTTAATTTTGAAATCCCCATATTTGAGGGTCAGATAGACATAGATGTCATAGATAAGTGGTTAAATCTGCTAGAGGGTTATTTTTCTGTTCATGAATTTTCAAGTCGGGAGAAGATTGTTTTCGCTCTTCTCCAAGAAGCCCCCCACGTCAAGGACTAGTGGGAAAACTACTGTGAGCAGAAGGATGAAAGTAATGGCTCACTATTTTCAGCCGCACCCACTTGGAATTCATTATGGGATGCCATCAAGGAGCAGTACTACCCTATCAGAAGCTATGAGGATCTATACATAAAGTGGACCACGTTGCAGCAGGGAAGGGACCAAGACATGCCAAAGTTTACCAATATTTTCCATACCCTTCACACAAAGTTGGGTATCAAGGATTCAGAGCAGCATTTGATACTCAAATATTGTGGCTGCCTGCACAAGTACATCCAGGAAGAAATAGAATTCCTGAACATCTCCTCACTCAGCATAGCATACCGATATGCCGTCAAGGTCGAGCAGAAGTTTAAAAAGAAGAAGTGAGACTTTGGATCTGCAAATTCGAAGCAAGGGAAAGGTGCCCCAAAACTGCAGAACAAAGGACAAAGCCAAGGCGGGGCAGCCCAAGACAACCCACCAAAGCTGCAAGCAAAGAACAGTGTCGCGAAGCCGAAAAAGGAGACAGGGAAATGGTGTGAGTTCCATAAGAGCTCCACTCACAACACAAGTGAGTGTCAGGCCAAGCAGTCACTGGTCGTTGAGATAAAGGTTTCAGAATCAAATCCATGTTCCGACTTTGAGTTAGAACCCGACAAAGGGAATGGAAAAGGGAAGCAGATTATAGATGCAGAGCCCAATGCCACTATTGCCACCATGAAGATCCAAAAGGAGGAACCCGAAGATCCAGAGTAGGAGGAGCGTCTCTTCCACTCCTAGAAGTGGGTAAAGGGATCCCCACTACAGTTCATTATTGACAGAGGGAGCCAAAAGAACCTCATTTTAGAATAGGTCGTGAAGCGGTTGGGCTTACCGACCACAACACATCCACAACCGTACACCATCGGGTGGCTTCACCAAGGACGAGATCTTCGCGTGAGCCAGCAATGTCACCTTCCATACAACATCAAGCCCTTCACGGATGAGGTATTTTGTTACATTGCTCCCCTTGAAGTTTGTGATGTATTATTAGGACAACCATACTTGTGGAAGCGACATGATGTGTATGAATCAAGGCCCCGTGCTGTTATTATTACTTTGGGAAATAAGTAGTACAGGGTATCGAAGGTAGCACCACCTACTGCCATCTCTTTGGTTACTGCAAAACAACCCAGTAAGCTCATTTCCAAAACTGGGAAATTTGTTTTCCTGATAATACACCCTCAAGGAAAGAAGAAGACAGTGGCCACGACCTCTAAACAGGGCCCCTCCTCATGACAACTATAGATGGACAAGGTCGTGGAGGAGTACGAGGACATCTTCACCTCCCCCGCAGGGGTTCCTTTGCACTGTTAGGTCAAGCACTCCATCGATCTAACCCCAGGTGCTCCGCTGCCCAATGGACCAATCTATCGACACTCTATTTTGGTGAACGATGAAATAAAGGGGTAGATTCAGGAGCTGTTGTAGAAAGGTCACATCCATCCTAGTTCATCGCCTTGTGGGAGCCCAATCATGTTGGTACAGAAGAAGGATGAGACTTGGAGACTCTGCGTTGACTATCGGCACTAAACAAGATCACTATCCATAATAGGAACCCAATCCCATGGATTGATGACCTCCTGGACCAACTGAAGGGGGAAAAATATTTCAGCAAGATTGATTTGAAGTCAGGATATCACCAGGTACCAATCAAACCCTCTGATGTGTGGAAGACTACCTTCAAGCCAAGGAGGGCCTTTTCGAATGGTTGGTTATGCCTTTCGGATTGATGAATGCTCCCACAACCTTCATGAGGCTAATGGATGACATCTTGCGGCCATTCACCAACTCATTTGTTGTGGTATACTTGGATGACATCTTGATCTTCAGCTAGAGTTGGGAAGAGCACCTCCACCACATCCGATAGGTTCTCCAAACACTACGACAACACAAGATATGTGCCAATTTGGAGAAATGCACTTTTGCCATGACCCAGGTTCAGTATCTGGGATACATTATTGATGAACAGGGGGTGCAAGTGTATCCAGCTAAGATCCAAGTCATTCGGGATTGGCCATCTCCAACCACTCTGACAAAGCTTCGTAGCTTTCTAGGCCTTGCCAACTTCTACCACAGGTTCGTGTTGGGATTTTCTCATATCACTTGGCCCTTGAGTGAAGTCACCAAGAGAGGAGCGAAAGCAAAATTCTTTTGGTCTGAATCTCAACAGAAGGCATTCACAGAGTTGAAAGATCGCCTCTGCTCGACACCAATTCTTGTATTACCAGACTTGCAACAACCATTTGAGGTCAAGACAGATGCCTCTGACTATGCTATTGGGGCAGTCCTTACTCAACATGGGCATCCAGTGGCATATCACAGTGAGACACTTTCAGACACAGTACGGAAGTATCCCACTTATGACAAAGAGATGTATTCCATTGTGCAGGCCTGCCAACAATGGAAGCATTACATTTTGGGGAAGGAAACGGTCATCCACACAGACCACTGACCCCTACAATTCATACAGACCCAAGGGAAATTGCAGAACGTTTGCCATTAGAAGTGGTCCATATACCTGCAACAGTTCCATTTGAATATCAAGTATAAGAAGGGCAGCACCAATAATGTTGCAGATATCCTCAGTCGACCACCAATCATGGCGTTAACCACCATGCTCAACTCTTGTGGGCACGAGACTTCTAATTGACCACTACTCTACAAAAGCGACCTGGAATTCAGCCACACATACCAGACAGTCTTGGAGGGTCAGCATGTTCTAGATTTTCACCTCTAGGATGCCTTGTTATGCCACTTGGGTCACCGTTGTGTTCCTTCAAGAGATCATGCCAAGATGATTTGGGAAGCACACCACAGCCAGGTTGCTGGGCATTTTGGGGTTGAAAAAATGGTGGCAGTACTGCAGAAGTATTTCTATTGGCCGAATCTTCGACAAGATGTTGGGAAGTACATTAGATCATGCACTACCTGTGCCATTGCCAACTCGACCATCAAGAAGCAAGGCCTCTATACCCCACTGGCTACCCCAAGTCGACCTTGGGAATCCATCTCCATGGATTACATGTTAGGCCTTCCTTCCACTAAGCATGGAAATCACTGTGTTTTTGTGTTTGTCAAAGGTTCTCGAAGATGGCTATTATGGCAGCCTGCAAGAAGAATATCACAACAAAAGCTACTGCTAAACTCTTCTTTGAACGAGTGTGGGTACACTTTGGGATCCCACAGTCTATCATCTCAGATTGGGACAACGGGTTCCTCAGTACATTTTGGTCCAGTCTCTGGTCGATGCTGGACACCAAACTCACTAAGTCCACAACCTTCCATCCTCAAATTGATGGCCAGACAGAGGTTGTCAATAGGATGATCGTTCACATTCTACACATGTACAACTCAAAGCATCCACACACATGGGATGAGAGCCTCCCCTATGTTCAACACAGCTACAATCAGGCTCTCCACAGCTTGACTGACCACAACACTTTTCAGGTGGGCTTGGGATTCCAGCCAATATGTACCATTCATGTGTCCATGCCATTTGCAGCTAGTCATGTAGATTCGGCTCATGTCCAGTCTGAAACAGATAAGGCAAACAAATTCATTGAGCACATCAAACATATTCGTTAGCAGGTCCATGACATTCTCGAGAAATCAAATGCCAAGTACAAGTAGCGACATGATCAACATCGGGTGCCATACAAGTTTCAGGTGGGTGACAAAGTCTGGTTGCATTTGCAAAAGGAACGCCTTACCGGAGCCTATCGGAAACTTAGACCACTCTGATATGGTCCTTACACCATTACCAAGGCTATGGGAGACAATGTATTTGAGCTCAACATTCCTCCATTCCTTGCCCTGCACCCAGTGTTCAATGTGGACCACCTTTGACAATACTTTCCACCATTAATAGACACATCCAACATTGCAGAACAACTCACACTCACAGAGTTAAATCCATATTGCATGGAACAAGCTGCAACTAATCAAATCATGGACACATAGATCAATCACACTCACCAGCAGAATATCCAACTATATCGAGTTGTCAAAGTAGGCCAACTCCTTCACCAAGGCAAGTGGCTCACCAGGGACCAAGTTCAATAGAAGTTCCCTCATCTCATGGAGGAACTCAACGCAATGGGGACCATTGCTTCCTAAGGGGGGAGGAACGATCTAGGTGGATATTGGTGGCCACCTTCTAATTCCACTTGGACCTCCACCATTGCTTCTTTCAGTTTTTTAGTTTCCTCAATTATAGCATAGTTTACTATTTTCAGCAGTTTTTCGTGTCCTAAACTTCTGGAGCCGTTTTGAGGCCCTAAACGACGTTTTTTGGGAAATCTACCACTAGCAATTTTCTGTCTAAAATTGTCTTTTATGTTATATTCCTCAGAGAGATCTTTCCAACAAGCTATCATGCACATCAAACGAAGATGATATGACCAAGTCGCGACCCCGGGAAGTTGGCTGTCCAACTCACCCCAACGGGGGCCATAAACTCTTGGTGTTACATCTCCTCGGGTTAGAGTTTTGGTTGTTTAGGGTTTTCTCTTATTGTTTAATAATAAAAAGGCCCTTGAGCCTCATTGTAAGACATTTCAGAGGCATGTAGCTGCCACATCTCTTCTCAGAGATAAGCTACCATCACCCTAGTTGGTTTATTTCCATTGCTGTTTGTAAGCATACTTCAGTGTTTTACATTGATGAAATGAAGTATTATTTCCACTGCATCTCTATGTTTATGGCTATCTCTGTAATTTGTTGCGTTCCTGTTTAAATCTGGATCAAGAGTCCTTTGCTTCAGATATCCTCACTAGTTGTGTTGTAGGGACCTGTAATTTTGTTGCTTCACGAGAGGCTACCCCTTTCCTTCTTTTTCTAGTGTAATATGGTTTTCCACATTGGAAATGAGATCCTTTTCTGCATCATCCTCTTCCTCTACTAACAAATTTGAGGGAAATTGCCATCCTTTGGGTTGCTTTCTTGGTTTCTTCTTCCTTCACGACTCTTTCTTGGCATGTTTTGTAGATGTCTTGTTTGTCGGCATATTCAGCATTTGAATGTTGTGTTCTCAAAATCTAGGAACTAATTCTAGCTCTACTTTTTGTGTGACAAGTGGATGTGATCCGATAGGCCTTTACTAAGGTTTACATCCATAGATATTCGAGCAAATGTATAAATTAGTTCTTCCGTTCTTTGTGTGTCTGTCTTTATGTATCGACCTAAGAGGTTTCCAATGCCTTCTAGAGCTTGGAGATGCCAAAAAAGAAGGGGGAGGTTATGTAGTCTGACCCAAACTAGCATTCTTGATACAATCATGGTGTTTGCATCAAAATCTAGGAACCATGGGATAATGAAAAGTCTCTTCGATCCCCAAAACCATGGACCTTCTTGAAGGAAAAATTCTTGATCCTCCGATGATGCAAACTTTACTATAAAGAAACCCTTGAAACAAAGGTGTATTTCACAGTTGTTTGTCCAATTTGTGAAGATCCAGTGGAAAAGGTCCATTGGTTTGGCCATAAACTGTTAAATCTGCAGATGATGACCTGTGCTTCATAAGTTGTGCAAATATCGTTTGTTTTGGGAAGATCTATAATCAGTTCTGGAACCTGATTCAGTTTCGCCACTATATAGGGATTATGGATATTGTGTGTTTGTTCTAGATTCGCTGTAGTTGCTGGTTTCCCTTGGAGAATGTCTTTGAAGGAGAAATCACCATTTATATGTTCTCAATTCAGTTCTGTATCCTTGGGTAAGTTAGAGCCAGCAACACCTCTTGCTCCCTTTGATTTACTTGATCTAGCTGCTTTGCCTCCCAATCTCAAACTTAGGATGATGGTGGTTGTAGGAAGAACATTGTATTCATGTAGACTCCAATCATCCTGCATAGATCTGCTACCACAAATTAGGTTTTGCTAATGTGATGGATAGCCCAAATTTTGCATGATATTCTGCTTCATTTGAGAAACATTATCACATGCATGCACCCAAACTAATGATGATTTACCATTAGGGGTCCTTAAAAAAATGTGTAAAAGGTTTTGTTCTTCCTTTTGTAGGGGGTCATGTGTTTCACGCTCTAATTCGGTGCCATATGAGAATTATGTTGCCTATAGAGGAGACTGAAACAAGGGCACAATCTTCGACTGTGAGTTCCTTGATATTAATACTTTTAGATCTATTATGTATGAGGGTAGATTCAAAGAAAATGGATAAAAAAAACCTCGGTTTCATTCATGATCCATCTTGACTATTACTCATTGCACATAAGATGGATAGAGAGCCTAGATTTGACAAGGGAGATTCAAGATTTATTGTATACACCACCTCAGTGATGGAGATCGATGTGCTCATTTCAGTCCATTGATTGAGTTCTTTTGACAATTATTCTATGAGAAGAGACAAAGGCGAAGACTGATTTATATCTATGCCTTCCAGCCTCTTATGCAAATGCAGATCTAGCTTGTACCTGCATACCATTGGACAGGCATTCAGTCCTTCCCATAGGGCATGGGCGATTCAGGGCTCAACATCGATAATCTATGCACCCCCAACATTTTGTTCAGAACTCTCAGATCATGTTATCACCGGCGTAGATATCCACCCACATAAATTGTTATATGAAGGTCTGTGGGAGTGTTGTCGTGTTTCTACTAGAGCAGATATGACCCAAAACAATAAATAAAAAAAGAAGACAAAGACTCCCATCTCTCTCGTAGTCAGTAGGGGATTTAGAATGGTTTTCAAATATGATTGAAGAGAGACCCCAAATAAGTCTATCCCGCCTGGCACATAACAGTGGATTAGGAGTTATCCTCCAATGTTGTGGTCGTGAGATGCAACCCCAGATTCGGTCGATGAGTCGACGATCTCCTCAACTGTAGGGAGCAGAGAAACCCTACTGTACTCCATCGTTCCCATCTAACCTACAACATCACCTTTTAACATAGGGTTATTTTTATTTTATTTTATTTTGTTCGAGCCAAAATGTTTATAGGGCATTACAACATCTCTTGCATATTGGGTTGGAGATAATTCGCCCCTTTAAATAGGCTATATTCTACATGAATACCATGAGAAATAGCATGAGTTCTCGTAAACTTGGAACTCAAAAACCATAGGTAACCTGAGTATGTTAAGTTTACCTTAAATATCCAAAAAAATTAATTAAAATAAAACATAATAATAACATAAGGTTATTTTTATAAAATTGATAAAAAAGACAATAATGTAGATTTTTTATTTTAACATATGGTTTATTTTATTTTATTTTATTTTGACCAATTCAAAATGTTTACAACACAAGAAATTACAAAATCTCTTGCATATTGTGTTGGAAAGCACCTCTCAACACAATTACACATCCAACAATACCCAATATACATATCTTTTAGTAGACTTACATTGAAAAAAATTGAAAATACATGAAAAAACATGTTGAACAAATTTTTTCATGTATTTTTAATTTTTTTGATGTGGGTATACTAACAAGTATGTAGAGTGGGTACTTTTTGGATGTGGAATTAAATTATGCATCCAACAGGTGTCTATATTTGACATCCAGGTAAGCCTACAAGGTGATAAGCTGAGAATACAATTGAAAACATATTTTTCTTCTTTTCCCTAAAAAATATTCTCCACTTGGATGGCATCATCATCTTGAATCCTATTGGTTCTTTTAAATTTCATTTTGTTAGTACATTTTTTGTTTTGAGGACCATTTTTTACCTCAAAATTCCCCTAACGCCACATGTGGCATCCACCCCCAACCCCTCCCCATGAGATTTGAATCAATGATTTTATGTGAACTAAACCCCACATAAACCAATTAGTCTACACCTCAAAAAATAATTACATAAAGGCTATACATCCATTCTAAAAAAATATGCTTAAAATATGAAAGTTGTTTCATTTTGAAAGAAAAACTTGTAGACATACATAGTTCCAAATACATATAATTCATGTTGTATGGAGAAAGGAAAAATTTGATGCATATACCCAAACTATATAGCAAGAAACAAGTTTAAGCCACCATGTAGGTAAGTCATTCCTCTAAGAATTGTGAAATAGTAAAGAATTGAATCCAAGATTTATGAAAATGAGAAGAAATCTATCCTTGATTGGATTCAAAAACTACCTAGGTTCCTTGTTGCACTTACAATCCTTGCTTGGGCAACTTATCATCTTTAGGGCCTTTGTCCCAATAGACAAGAGTGAATGAGATATTAGAGTAATTTGATTGTAAACCTTAATGCCCCAAAATAATGGTTGAAGTAAGAAGTTCATTGGCATATGGTCTCCTTTCATCCACTAAATAAATGGTATGGAATTGCCAAAAAATTGAAGTTGAGTGATCTTCTTTTCAAGAGCTAGAATAAAAAATAGTTTGAGATCCATGAGCTCACTATTATTATTTGTGGTAAGACCAATCCTAGTTCTAAAATAAATATTATGGGAAGACAAAAGAAAAATAATTCCCCTAGCCCCTCCTCCATGAGGATCACCCTAAGAGGATATACTAAATAACAATGACAAGAGAGCTTGATTAATATGTGGTGCTGAAACATGAGAAAAAATAGGGTTCATTGAATATTTAAGGAGAAGTTGATTATATTAAGACCTTAAGTGGCCTACACCAAGGGTAGGGCTACCCTTCCCAAAAATAGTTAGCACATACAACCAACTAGATACCCTATTCTAATGGGAGGGGAAGTTCTTTAAAGGCTTTTGTGTCCTTGTTATATACTCATTGCCTTAAGGATTCTTCTATAGTGTCAGTCGTGTAGGAGTATAGAGGCTAGTTAAACCTTCTATTTCTTTCCAAATCTAATTTGAGAAGGAACAATAAATAATTTGCAGGAAATTTGACTTAGGATATATGTCGTAGAAAAGGCATCTATTAAGGATTTTGAATATTTTTTTTTCATTTTAATTAAATGTCCCAAGTGGCAACCTTATTATTAAGGAGAAGCCACATAAAAAATGTTGGGTTTTGTAGGGTATTTGAATTTCTATATAAATTTCCACCATTAGAGTCAACATTGGTCATTGTCTTCCATAACTGATGCCTTGTATCTAATCTTGGGCTTGTATTCCACAAGGCAGCTTAGATACTAGAAGAGCTCATCCTCGTCAACATCTATAATAATGTTGTAAAGCCTGAGATACGAAATGTAGTATTTTTAAGTCTTGGCATATTCTTCAATAAGTTTGAGGTATCTCCTCAATATCCAATGTTCACACCAATTATTCATGGCCTTCCCATTGATGATATGATGAAGGGTGAAAGAAACATTAAATTGGATATCCTAAATGAGGATAATTGACAATCTATGAAAGTCCCTACTTCCAATCTAGGAATCGAATCCAATCAAGGCCTTGTCTTGTTTACCAACCTTCCATATTAGTCAGTTCCTTGTTAGGGGCGAAGCTATGATGGTGGCTTTATGTATTGTTAATGAGTATAGGGTATTTTTGTTTGGAGAACACATCCAATCCTCTATGGAAAAGAAAGTATGGTATTTGTTTTTAATATTTTGTTCCTAAAGAATTATTTTGTGGAGTGGGCACTATAAATTTTTGTAACTAAAAAATTTGAGGAGAGGAATAGATTTTTTAGCCAGTAAGCACCTTGATATTTTGGCATAACAATTTTTTTATAGGAAACTAAAGACATTATTTATTTTACCAAACCCCCCCAAAAAGGAAATGATAGCAAATATGTCTAATTCCCTCAAAGATTCCTTTTAGTGTTTAAGTGAGGGACATTCAATAAAATTGGATTGGCCTCTACACATTTTTTACGGGGACTAACTACCCTCCACGTGAGAGTCATCTAGTACAATAGGTGTTTAATTTTTATCAGTATTAAGTATGAGTCACTACCTATTAGGCTTGATAAAAAGATTGGATTTTAAATGAAATCCAAGATATTTAAAACATGTTTTAAAAGAAGAACTCAAGAAGGGGAAATTTTTATTAATGTAAATTTTCTTAGCTTCAAAGGGACCTCAACAAGATACCATTTATTTGGTTGAGTTTATAATAATGCTCATAGTTGCACATAAAAGGTTTAATATATCTTTTACATTCTATACCATTCATATGAACCATCACAAAAATAAGAATTCCATCCACAAACAATAATTGACAAACAAGGTAGGAATTGACTGTTTGAATACATTTGAATGAACCATTAGTCGACACTACCCTGAGTGCTCTACCAAAGTTCTACAATTATTAATAAGAGGAGAGAGGACAATGGTCATCCCTATTGAATAACTAATTTAGGCTTAAAAAAGGGGAGGTTGTTCTGTTGATTCAAAATGTGAAGGATACCAAGGTTATGCAACCCATTATCCAAGCCATAAAGTGTAGACTAAATCCCAAGTGGGTGAAAATAATACAAAGAAAGGCCAACTTACTCTATCAAAAGCCTTGGAGAGGTCCACTTTAGTTATCATAACCCTTATGTTTTTTATTTTCGTTGAGTTGAGACCTTTCTAAGAAACACATGTAGGCTCATGAATGTGTTTTGTCTTTTAGAAAGCCAAATTATTCAAGTGAAATACATTTTGAGAGGATATCCTTTAGTCTTTAAGATATTATTTTTAAAATTATTTTGTAAATGCTATTATATTTTTAGATGAGAGCAATGAAAATGGTGTTGAAGGATACTAGAATTTTACTAGAAGTTCTCATGGCCTCTTCCACACTTTGAAGATAATTTTGATGAGATCATAGAAACTAATGAAGAATTTAATGGGTATACCATCAAGTCCCAAAATATTTATGTTTATGAAATATTTGTAGAACTCTTCGAAGCCCCTACTTTCCAAAATCATCCATGAGGATTTAATTGTCCCTAGTTTCCATAAAGAATAATGCAACGTGTAGACCATTAAATCCTAGATCTTTTCTTTATGAAATATTTGTAGAACTCTGAGAAGCTCCTCCTTTTCAAAGTAATTAGTGAGGCTATACTTGTCCTTAGGTTCCACAAATTGAGGGAAGTAACCAAAAGGATGAATTATGGCATCAATGGTGACATGATTATCTTCTTTAACAAAATTTTAGAAGTATTCAAATATGTAAGTAGATATATTAATGAATTTTTCAACCCAAGTGACCTCCACTTTAGCTATTTTCCACATGGAGCTTATAGTTTTCCTACATTTGGAAAAATGATGAAAGAATTTGGTGTTTTCATCCCTTGTTCAGAGCTAGCTCACCTTATTATTGAGATGCTAATCCTTCTCTTTATCTAGAAGGATATTTCTTCCTTTGTTTTCAAGCTAACTTAGTTCAACCTTATAATTTTCTAACAAGAAACCAAAAACCTCTATTGAAATCCTTGACGCTGGGGCCTCTTCCATCGCTTGGAGGATTTTACCCATTTGTTCCCTTTTTTCTTTTGACCAATGTATTTATACTTATTTAGCCTTTCTTAGATAACCTCTACCACCAATTGGAAGATTTCATCGTTTTGTTCCCTCTTCTCTTTTGACCATTATATTGATGCTTCTCTAGCATTTGCTCAGATTATGGTGGAATTGAATGACTAGTAATGTTAGAAAGCAGGATAACACATAGACGAAGTTGAATTAATATTATGTAAATTTTTAACAATATTTAAAAATATTTATGTTTCCACAAATCATACAGCAAAGCACCCTAAATCAAATAATATGCACACATGAGACACAAATATTTATGTGGAAGCCTATAAAGGGAGAAAAGCACAAAACTTATTTCTAAGAATAGTTTTAGGTTTCAAGCTACTATCACATCAGTAATTTCGACGCCAACCAGAAGGAGATACCCATCTCCTGAATTTGCAACCACCTACTTAAGCAAACCACTCACTCCCTAATGTTTACAGGATCTAACCTGAAGGAAGCACCTTCTCCATGATATTTACAAGTTCCAATCTAAAGGAAGCACCTATAACTTGGTATGCAAGCACCAACTTGTTTTTCCTTGTAGATCAATTTTTCATTAATTTTAAAACCCATACCTTCAGGGACACTTTACTCAATTTGGTATTTCGATTTTTGTCACTTATGCTCTCAACAAACTGGATATTCTTTTGCACTACAAACATGATCAAATCAACAAATCAAATTTGTTGTACTCAATTAAAATTTTTCTACAAAACCAACTATAGCTACTCTAATGCACAATCCCACATTGTTTCATTTACATAGCTCATACACATTTCTTTTGCTCCTCACACAATAGCTTTAAATTTTCTATCCAACTACCTCACAAGATGAATTTTGCATTGTTATCTCTTTTCCTCGTTGGGCCTCAATTTTGATACTAAACAACCAACCTTCTCATGTTGTTCTTATTTTTATTTTATAGCCTTGACCCTTCAATTACCATGGGAAAGAATCCATGGTTTTTCCCATCAAAAAATTTTAGTTGATAGTATCAACTGTTCAATTTTAATGACTGTATCAATAGCCAAAATTGTCAAAGGTGTGGGGGTTCTTTGCCAAAATAATGTTTTATGCATGTCCCAATGGACGATAGGCCTCTTGGGTCCTTCCTCCTCAACCCATGTAACCAAGGGCCCTGACCAAGTGCTCTTTCTCTGTTAGATATCACCCATTGGTTGAAATCTTATGCTCTGTATTCACCTATCAATAACTGATTTTGGATATACATTAGAGAAGTATACATAAAAATTTCCTTCTATTGGGCTCGTTAACTAATGGATACTTCCCTTATATCTCACCCATCACCAAAAACTTATGCTTTGTAGTTAGGTTGCTATGAGATCCCAATATCTTGAGAGGCGGAGGGTCCCAAAACTTGTCACTTGTCAGGTCCCAAAAATCATCACCTATCATCCAGGTAAACCAATATTTTTTCTGGCATATGGCACTTATACCATATATTTATTACTCCATCATACCTTCTACGTCATATTAGATCTCTCCCATTGGTGAAAACTTTGTGTTGTGTAGTCATGTTTCCCCGAGGTCCCAGTAGTCTGAGTCGGGACCCACGATATCAATGTCATATTCCATTGTACTTTCCACATTAACTATTTTATCCAATCAAGGATTGCAACTTTTCCTTCTACCATGTGTCTCACCAAGTCACTTTCCATGTGTCACTTTAAATGCTCACTTAGCTGACCAAAAATTCCATTTTTACCCACAAAATGTCACATGCCACCACATCATCATGATGTCATACTCTCATCATGGTGATGTCATTCTACCACTTGGCATCATCTAGGTGGTACCACGTGTTTCCCAAAATCAACCCACTTGGACACCCAAAATCACCAAATATGAGTGGCATGTGTTACCCTTCCATATGACCACATGTCCACTACCACACCATCCTGTTAATTGAATTTCCAATTGTCATGTAACCTAGCACCTGAAAAACCATGCCCATACACACTGTCTACTACTCGTCACTCATCATTGTTCATCTAAATCCTCTATGCTCCAATTTCCAATAGCTGATAGTAATATTGGATGTTTTTCCCTTCAAAAGATGATACCGTAGGCCATAACCATGGAATAAGACTTTAAAGTGATTATTGGGTCATTGCGCACTGCCATAGTCTATAAACACCCACAAGCCTCCAACTGGAAATGAACGATGGATGACAAAATTTGAAGGACAATAATTACTAGGAAATTTCCCATATATAACCTTATGTCTACTTCATGTCATTTTGTTACTTGCTGCTAGATTTCTTGCTCTCTTGGTGATGGGAAATGGGAGATGGGAGATGGGCGATAGCACCGATTTATTGAGGGGCCCACACTGGAACCATGACTAATTGAAACCTTGATTTTTCTTTAACATAATATTTCTTCTCATCCCTATGGAGTTGGATCAAGTGCCATATACCATTGGAAAGTTCTTTAAGAGGGAAATTCAACCAAACACTTTTCAAGTGATTTAGAGAAAACCACCTATAGAAAAAAATCATTTGAAGATAGACTACACACCAATGGCAAAGGAACCATAAACTTAACACACTGTTAATCGAAACAACCAAGATAGAAATAACAACATAAACTTCTTGCATGAAAAAATCAACAATCCCAACAAACTCACCCTAAAATTTACATCACTTGACATCAATTACTGGACTTGACATCAATGAAAATCACCATCATGCTCAACAATCTCCCCCTTTGGAATTAATGGGAACACCACTAAAAATTGTAGGTCATTGATGGAAACATTTCCACCTAGAAACACTCCTCATATTAGAATATTATATTCTCACTCTCCCTTTGTTGTTGATGGATGATCACTTTCCATCTTCAATATATCCATTGTTTTTGCAGCTCTCCCCCTTTGACATGAATTCCAAGGGGTTAGGGAGTTATTCTCTAACCATGATATCCCTAAAGGATTACAACAAATTTTAAGTATTGTGTATGGCTATACGAATTATTAAGAGCTCTCCCCTTTAGACTTGGGTGTCTTCTTTTGATTTTTGGGAAGCTAATTTTATGTTCCTTTGGACCTGTTTGATGTGACCTTATACATTGGCCTCCATTGCATCCACTGCATATAAGCTCCCCCTGTCAAGGATGTTCTTCCATATACATTATTATTTCTACTGCTCTATTTTTCAGGGTTTCTCCCATTATGCCTGGGCTTCCAGTAGACTATAATATACTCAACAACATAGTTTTGTTCTTCTATTGAGATGAACTAATTCTATTTATCTATACTATAGATATCATTTTCTCTTGATAAATTATAAAAATTTCTAGCATTATAAGGAACTAAATGGTGATCAGTTCTATAATTGAACTTCTTCTTTATTTGTATAACATTTTGTGAAAGTAGAATTATTAAGTTGATATGGAAAATCCCCTTGAATTTGATAGACTTTATTGTCTTGAATCATTACATCCATCATTTTACATTCTTGGATAGATTCCCTCTTTAGTTGTGAAGAAAGCTAAAGAAAAGAAGAGTAAGACATCACTCCTAGTTTTTTCCCTAAATACTCAAAATGTTCTCTATAAATAGGCTTGGTAAAGATATAAAAAAATGGTCCTTGGTTGTAATATATTCCAACTTCACAATTTGATCAACTACTTGTTCTCTAAGAAAATTATACTTAAAAGGTATATGCTTTGTCTTCGAATGAAGAACATGATTCTTGGATATAATGATAACACCAGTATTATCACAAATAATTGGAATGGTTTTATCATACATTATAACCCTCATGTCCTCTAACATTTATTTCATCCATAAAATCTAAGTACGACTTGTTGCAACTGCTATGTACTTGGTTTCAACAGTGGAAATAGAGATATAATTTTTTTTTTTTTGTTGAACCATGTCACTAAGTAATTTCCGAGAAAGAAATCACATCCACTTGTGCTTTTCCTATCATCTATACTTTCGGCCTAAGTAGGATCTATGTATGCAGTTAATGAAAAAAATTGACCCATACCATAGGCCATACTCCGTTGTGGCTCTTAAATATTTGAAAATTCTCTTGGTAACTAAGAGATGAATTTGTTTAGGGGTAGATTGATACCTTGCAACTACACCAACAACTAACATAATATTTGGCCATTAGGCTATTAGATACAACAAAATACTAATTACGGATCTATACATTGCCTGGTTTATCTTTGGTGACTAATCCTGTTTGTTCAGCTTACCTCCAATGACCATACGAGTACTAATAAGAGAGCACTCTTTTATTCTAAATTTTGTCAACATTTATTTGAAATATTTAATTTTAGAAATGAATATACATTTTCATAATTGAGTTATCTATACTCTAAAAGAATGTGATTTCCCCAAGCATAAACATCTCAAATTTAGCTTGCATATCCATTACGAATTTTTGGCTAGGTAAACTTGCATCATTACTAAAGATGATATTGTCAACATAAACAACAAAAATTAGAAGATTTTCATTCTCAGATTTTATATACATTTTATTATTAGTTTATCCTCTTTTGAGCCCTTGTTTTCATAGGTATTTATATAGTCCATAATACCATGCCCTAGGTGCTTGTTTTATTCCATACAATTCCTTTTTCAGCCTACACACTTCTTCAAAAAATTTTGACAGTTGAAAACCTTCAGGCTGTTATATGTAAACTTATTTTTCAAGCTCGTTGTTCAAGGAAGTTGATTTTACATCCTTCTTATATATTTTAAAATTTTTATAACATGCAAATATTAGGAACATCCTTATTGCTCTAATTGTGCTACAATCGAAAAAGTTTCTTCAAAGTTTATTCCCTCAACCTGAGCATATCCTTTGCATACCAATCTTGCTTTATTTCTTACAACTTGACCATTCCCATCCAATTGATTCCTAAAGACCCATTAGGTGCTAATGACATTTTTATTTTTTGGTTTTGGAACCAATTCCCAAGTTTGATTTTTCTCAATTTGATCCAACTCCTAATTTAGGGCTTTTATCTAATTCTCATCAAGGCTATCTTGAGAAAATAATTTCGGTTCAATCATAGACAACATAGCAACATGCACTTGACTATATGTATTCATTAACCGTCTTCGAAAATGAACACTAGCTTCCTTATCACCAACAATCTGCTTCGTAGAGTGATGTTCTTGTACATACATTGAGATTTTTTTTGGCAAAGAGCATTCTTCCTACTATTCTTCCTCTTCCGCTTATTATTCAAGTTTTTCTACTTCATATTAAGTGTTGGTTTAGTTAGATGGGTTGATAAATATTTGTTATTGGATTTTGACATGTAATTCCTCATCAATAGTGACATTAATGTAGTGAACTATTTGTCATGACCTTTTATTGTAGCATCTGTAACCCTTGCTCTTAATAGAATATTCTAAAAATATTCCTTCATGAGCCCTTGCATTGAACTTGACTGAATTGTCATCATTAGTCTTGATATAGCACTTACTACCAAAGACTCTGACGTGTTTTGTTGTGGCAGATTTTTCATAACACAACTCGTATGGAGCTTTTTCACTATTTGGCCTAAGACATGCTTTATTTAAAATATGGATAGTGCTATGAATAGATTCAACCCCAAAAAAAATTGGTATATTTCTTTAATCCATAATTTCCGTTACCAATTGTTACACATATATGTTTTCTCTTTTAGCTACACCATCTTGTTGTGGGGTGTTAGCAATAGTGAATTATCTTCTTATGCCACTTTCTTCAAAAAAAAATGTTAAACTCATTTGAAGTGAAATCCCCACCTTTGTATGATCTTGCACATTTTACTTTGTAATTAGCTTATTTCTCAACCATAACTTTGAATATCTTGAGATTTTTGAATGCTTCATATTTCTCCTTTAGAAAGGCAACCCACATAAGTCTAGTATAATTATCAATAACCAAAATGAAGTAAATCTCACCACTTGGAGTTTCATTTCTTGTAGGAACACATAAGTTTGTATAAACTAGTTGCAATGGCTTAGTGGAAGAATTTCCTTTGGTTTGGAAAGGCACTCGGATTTTCTTATCAATTTCACATGAGTTATAGATGGTTTTGTTTGGTTTAGTAAATATTGGAGCATCTCATACAACTCCCTTTTCTCTTAGCTTCACAATATGGTTGAAATTCATTTTACAAAGTATCATGCGCCATAACTGGCTCTCATAATGTTTCTAAATATAACAATTATCATTTTCTTCTTTGAGTATGTAGACATTATTTGACATCCTCACACCCTTTTCTATTACCTGCTTTTTGTTTTTCAACTTGTTGTAGCCACAACACCCCCATATTTTTCTAATAAGATATGGGGGTCCTTCATGTAATTTGCTTCTTTTTGCTTCATATTTCCTTTTGGTTTTGATTACATTTGTGTGAAGTGTCGTTTTCCGATGTATGGCCCCTTTCTCACATGATGACACTTATGTCAATACATGTTATTATTCCTCTCCTCAGAGCGATGCTTGCATCACTGGTCTCTTTTTGTTATATCGCCTCACATTTTTGAATTTGGTTTGCTCGATAGCATTTCCTTCGCACCTCAATTGGCTTCACCTTTACCATATCCTTTTTGGTCATCTTATTCTTAACATTTAATGATCTTGATGTTTTATTGGCACATGAAATTGAGACGCATTCTTTTGAAAATTTGATTTTTTTTTTATGGCACCTTGTTGCAGTGATTATTCTCCCTAATTTGCTTGTTAAATCTTGCTATGGCTTTCAGCTCAAATGACATTCCGATGACCTTTTATATATAATATATATATATATATATATATATATATATAATATATATATATAACCTTGAAATATATAGTAGCATGACTTTAATATATATTATTATTAATATGATCTTTATCCAAATTATTAATTCATATTAATAAACTTATAATTATTTGTCAGTTATGTTATATAATATGCTAATTTATATTATTATTATGTACATGTTGCGAGTTTGTGTATATTTATTTTATAGCAACAAAATATAATAAAAAAAGAAAAAAGAAAAGCAAGAAACAAGTGATTATTTGATGCAAACACCTAGGGGAATAATTCAAAGTTTTTAAGGCCTAAACAAAACATTCCAAACGGAACTAATCTGATACAAAGCGAAGTTTTAAAATAATGAGAAGGGATTTTTATGCTCAACAAAATGATTAATATAATGTCGACCTCCACAATGGTCAACTCTTCAACCCTCCACGCTGGCTCGTGTGTTTAAAACTTCCATGACATAATACCTTCAGGGTGCATGGCGTTATAATTCTCCACATTGTCTCTAAAACATCGGTCCTCTCCGAGCTGCCTATACCCAGTCGACTTCCACGTGATGGTTGTTTGTTTTCTCATTATATTTGCTGAGATTTATATACCTAAATGCACTAACAACATGATTATGATTCGTTTTTGCATTGGAACACCTAATCGATTTATTCTCTTGAGGAGCGAAATTTGAGCAGGAATCTCACCTGAAGTAAAACAAACTTTCATGGCATCACACCAGAGATGAGTGGTGAAGGCAGTTTCATTGTAATTATTTTAACTGTTTAAAAAATAGATAAAAGAGAACAGTGGCAACATTGCTGAGGGTGGGGGAGAAGAGAGTGGCAGCGTTGCTGGTGGAGGAACGAAGCCTTAAGTCGAGCCTTGGGAGGTAACACGGAGGTTGCAGTGGAAATGTAGGCAAAACACAACAGTGTTAGGAAGACGCAGTACCAGAAGGAAAGCGTAGCCTTGGAGGCAGTGTGAGCCCGGGGCAGCGTGAGCTTTGGGGGTTGCCTTAGCCAGAAGGCAGCGTTGTGAGAGAAGGCTGCAATCGGCACCAAGCACGCAGTGAGGGAGGGAGGAAAATATACTGAGCGAAGTAGCATTAGCGAAGTGTGTTGACAGCAAAAGGAAAAGAGGATGAACGCAGAGAAATTCATTTTTTTTTTCGAATTTATTTGCTAGGGAAGTAATGGAGGGACATTTACTGTAACTCGTTGTTGTTTACCTCAAGTCTCTGAAATAGCTTGCTCAGTAACTGGTTGAATGTTCGCGCATTTGTATGCCGACATTCTTGGCCTATAAAATACCGAAATCTCATGCTGTTAACTGTGATTGATACTGAGTTTTAAACAACCCTGATATTTTGAATTTTCGATGATGAACATTTTCCCGTGACAAGTTGGCAAGGTTTTATATATGTATTTATATTTTAATCTCCTTTTTCTTTTATATTAAGATTTGCATCAAATTTCTTTTTTCGAATGTCATGTGTTTTGTTACATGATTTATTCAAATCATTGGTAATATTATATATATATATTCTTTGCATGGTGTTCTAGGTTGATTTAATATGAATCTTTTATAAAATAATAAAAGGGATATTGTTTTTGGACCTTCTGATTTTCATATTCATGTAATAATTGTATGGGCCGTGTCAAATTTTAAGAAGTTAAGCTAATCCTTTAACTTACTTTTACGAATTGGCAGGGTTAAATTAGAGAGAAATGAGTTAAATAAGATTTATTTGTAAGATAAATAATTATTTACTATGTCTTTACAATTTTCTTTCTTAGTTTTTCCTGGGATTAAGGGGATACTATTATTCCCTATGTTTATACAAAATTTGGATGATCTTAAGTATGTGAATAAAGTCATTTTGGTAGTTCTTTGGCAAGGTCACATTAGTTGCATTTTTGCTAAAGACATTCGTAGATCTTTAAATTTCTTTGGGATTTGCAAGTGAATCTTCATCTTAAGATCAAATGCAATTATTCTCCCTTCCAATTAGAACACTTTTAGCTCTTGATTAAGGACGAGGTTATCCTTTGCTTAGCCAAGATAGATTTCCTTTTATGTTCATTTGCATCATATCTTTCAAGACTCCTTGTGTAGGGGCAAGCTTCATAGTGGCTAGACTAAGCCCTCATTTACGTCAAATCATTAAGGATCATCTCACCTAAACATTATCGTACAAATGACTCCTTTTCCCTTCAGTCTGTTGTTCTTGAATAACCATCACTCATAAGCAGACTGAAGGTCATTCTTGTCCATATTGTATACACTTGTTTAGCTAGCAGACTAAGTTAATGTAGGCTAGTCCTAGGACATGGGTAACTGGAAACCCATTTGAACTAGTTAGGATTGGCATCACAATGGACATGAGTCTAATTAGGACTCTTACCGGGAAATTTCTCACGTTTTGATCCATGACATTTCCAAGCATCAAGACAACCTTATCTCACAACCTTTGGATTAAAAAGTAACATCATACCCTTGATCACACATTTGGCTCACACTTAGAAGATTGTTCTTGAGCCCTTCTACAAAGGGAAAATTATGTTAGTTACCTCTTCCATTGTCCAAGATCTGATCTGAATTTAAAAAGGAACACAACAAATTACAGATATAACCATAAATACAAGGATGCAGCAAAAATAACACTTCATTTCATTAATATCAAATACTGAAATATGCTTACAAATAAAATGGAAATAAGACTAGCCCGAGTGATGGTAGCTTATCTCTGAGAAGAGATGTGTTGGCTACATGCCTCTGAAATGTGTTACAATGAGGCTTGAAGGCTTATTTATTATTGAGAAACAATGGAAAATCCCAAAACATCCAAAAACCTAACCCTAGGAGATGAAAAGCCAAACTATGGGCCCCATTGGGGCAAATTGGTACATCAACTTTTCGGGGTCATAACTTTGGCATATGATCTCTGTTTGATGCATACGATACTTCATTAGAAAGATATATCTAAGGACTACAATTGCTAACAATGAATAATGAGTCAAACTCATATACGTTGTGAATGATTTTCGCGAACAACGTCGTTTAGAGCCTCAAAACGGCTCTAAAAGTTCAAGACTCGAAAAACTGCCAAAAATAGTAAATTGTGCTACAATTAAGGAACTGAAAAAATGAAAGAAACAATGGTGGGGTTCGAAGTGGAATAGGCAGGTGGCCACCAATATCCACCTGGATCAAGATCACTTTTCTTTTTCCCCTGATGTTGCCTAGTATATATTTGCAAAAAGAAACACTTCATATATTACTTTCATTCAATGACAAGAATTTGCTTCTGTCACCCATCATATGCTTAGAGAAACCACTATCCACATACCAGTGTCTCCCTTGACTTTGGGAATATAAAATAACACCACATTCTTCCTTCCTTCCTTGCTTTTTCTTCCTTTGGGTATTGGGTTATTCATGTGGTTGTTTATCCAAGGGAACTAATATGAGTTTGTTGGTTCTACACTCAGTCACTCCATGTCCAAAGTTATGATAGTTATAACATTCAACATCATCAAATAGTGGAGCGAAAGTATTTTTGTCCGTAAAATTCTTCCTATGTGAAGTTTCTAATCTATTGTCACTATTTAACTGATACGATTCATTTATTCTATTTCTTATTAAAATGTTTCCAAAAAATTCTCTACAATCTATAGCTTTATGTCCAAAATTTGCATAAGAAAAACAATAACCATTAAAAATATTTTGGTACCTCGGATCAAATTTCCTTTGCGAGTGTGATCTGCTAATTCTAGGATGACTTTCTCTTGAACATAAACAATATCTTTATTGGTTTCTCACACATTCATTTTGGTTGTTTGAGTTGTTGTTATGAATTTTTAATCACTGCTACTGAGAATAATTGTTGTTCTTTACCTTTCTTTGTTGTTGTTGATGTTTCACCTGATCTGTCTGATTGTTTGAGTGGTTGTAGTAAGCTTTCCCTTACTGCTATTTATTTCCTTTGGTTGCATTATTTTCTGATCTTTTGACTGCTTCTGCATTGTTGATTAGTCTATTATCTTTAGTTTTCTTCACACTTGATTCTCCTTCATAAAATAGACCAGTTTTAATGAGAGGAGATTTCAGAATACTTATCATTTCATCCATCTTGTTAGATGCTGTATTGAAATTTAAATTCTTATTCAACTGAACTTTTCCTTTTTATAATACCTTTCTAAAGGATAAAATTTCTTCTTCTTACTTTTCACACTCCATGTTCTTCTCTTTGATCTACTGTAACAATGTATATTCAATATTCTTAGCTTCTTCTAAGTCAACTTTCATAAGAAAAAGTTTTGAATCTTCAGATTTATCCTTCTCCTATTAAAACTTTTCAAACATCTCCTTCTGCTTCTTATTCTTTTTTCCTGAGCTTTTGAATGTTTTCTAAGGCCTTTGAATGTTTTCTAAGGCATTGATTAATTTACCCTCTAGATCTACTTTAGCATATTTCTGGAATATTTTCTGAAGGCTTGTTTGTTGGATGTTTGATTTTGTTTTGGTTATGGAGTCCCCAAGTTTGGTGGAACCATAGTTTCCTTGTGCATTGGTTGACTACAACTCAGTTGGTGGGAGGAGGTGGAAAAATATAGGGAGACCCTTGTTCAATTTGTATCAATGCTGAAACCCCTAAGAAAATGACCCCTCTGTCTTTGGAATCTGGCTCGTGGGTGATAAATACAAGTGAGGGTTGACTGCAACTATATACAGTTGGCTGGAGAGTCATTGTCCCTAACTTAGTTTCCAAAACCATTTAAAGACAAATGTTCCTTGTGTGATCTTCATAATAATAAATGTGTGTTACATGCCTGGTCTAGAATGCATATATTAATGAAAGAAACTTGTTTTCTGGCTCATTGTCTACAAAAATGACTAATACATTGTTATTTTATTTCAATGATTTAGAAATGTTGGAATAATATATGGTTTTTTTATTATGATTTGCAGTAACTGGTTATAAATTTCATGGTGAGTTGAGTCTTTTCAAGTGACAAAACCATCATTATATATTATATATATTATATATATTATATAATATATTCGCCCAATTACATGGGAGCTAGAGACTTAGATCCCAAGGCTTATCCCTTAGGCCATGTGCCATGTCATAATATCAACGCCTTGATGAAGGTGAGGACCAATGGCCGATATGACTATGCACCATGACCAAAAGCGAGGTTCAGTGGTGAGGGATGATGATGAGCTAACCAAGTCATGAAAGATGGAAGTTTAATGCACCAAATCAACATTAGGATGAGCATTCCCTCTAGTGATGTAGGTGTGGGGAGGGGTAACCCCTACCAAGATCATAATCATTGGTGGATTAAGAAGAAGACATTATTTTAACATTCATGAGGCTAAAGATAGACTATGGGATAGATTTATTTGCAATTTTATTCCTGAATTCAATCCTTTTCCTATGAAGTCTCACAATAAATTCTCTTAGCTTTTCGATAAACCCCTCGCTGAATAAATTATCCCAAGAGCTAGCTGTCAAAATATCTACATAACTTTCTCTGTTGCCTTTGAAGGCCTCACATTCTAAAATGAAATTCTTTTTTGTATCTACTTTTCTGGAAGAGAAAAAAATACATACTTTGTCTTCCCACACTTCTTTTTGTTTTTTCGAGCGCCCTAATTCACAACGGAGATGATGAGAATTAGTCCTTAACTGAGCAATAATAATTTTGGTTCTCCAAGAAATATTGACCCTTATGTACAATTTTTGTTGATGATTATAAGTGGGGTTAAACTCTTCAATATAATACTTTTTCTTTCTACCTAACTCTTTATCCCAAGTATGCTTGTGGAACTTATGCATAACAAAAGCTTTTATCTCTTTATTGTTTTTGGGACACATATTCAAGTGAATACCCCATTACTAAACCATTTTTTATTTTTCCGCATCCAAGTCTTATTTCTTTTGCACAATATGTCATTAAAGACAACCTTAGGTCATCTGCCCTCTTCCATTTGCTCAATTTTTCTAAATACCTTATGACTCACACCATAGCAATTGCTTCAATATGAGCAGTGCCTATTTCACTTAAAAAAATATCATTTTTTTCCAAAGGAAAAATCATAATTTTTCATTATGAGGAAAAATTACATGTAGTAGATGCCAAACGCATATGCGATAATTGTAGGTCATGGAACTTTAAAAAAAATAGCTACAACAAAATGTATGGCCTTGCAATTTCCTGTACCAATGTTTAGTCTGTATGTATCTTTATTAGCAGAAAATAAAAATATATACATGTTGTTTTATCTATAAATTGACAACAAAATAAAGATATAATTATGGCCTTTCCACCCTATAGTATTCCGGGTCTATATATGGCCTGTGATGATACGAATAGAACTCCGATCCCTACTATTCAACGATCATCCACAAGCCTCGGGGTAGTAGTGAGCCCTCCTTGGAAAGCTTATTGTTATGAAACCAACTCACAAAAAGATAGAAAAGATAGATAAACGCCTTAGAATTCAGCCTCTTCGAGGGGGCAACCTCCTTTACATTACATAA
>APFE030317163.1:2464-42362 GCA_000404065.3 Pinus taeda | reverse complement strand
GTCTCAATCTCAACCAAAGCTTTCCATTTCTTGAAAGTATTAAATACATCAGATTTATTCTTAATACAATAAATCCAATTTTTTCTAGTTGCATCATCAATAAAAGTAACATAATAATGAGAGCCACCAAGAGATGATACCTGAGCAAGTCCCCATACATCTATATGCACAAGCTGTAATTTTTCACTCTTCTTTTCTTTCCCAACTCTGAGAAATCTGACTCGCTTCTGTTTTCCATAAATGCAATTCTCACAGAAGTCCAAATCAACATTCTTCAAACCCAGTACCAAATTCCTTGAGTGAAGAATCTTCATCCCCTTTTCACTCATTTGTCCAAGCCTATGATGCCATAATGTTGCATCTGCTCCTTTGGAAGTTAAAGCATTAACAGAGTTAGAAATACCATTGCATAAATACAATGTACCAACCTTTTCGCCTTTTGCTATTACCAGGGCTCCTTTGGTGACCTTCCAAGCTTTATCTGTGAAAGTTGTCACACAACCTTCACCGCCTAACTGCCTGTTGAAATCAGATTTTTCTTTAGATCTGGAACATGCCTTACCTCCTTTAGTAGCCATTGGTTTCCATTCTGGTGTTTTACAAGAACCTTACCCATTCCAACAATTTTACAGGGTTTATCATCACCCAAACGAACTTGTCCAAAATCTCCTTGAAAATAATCATGAAAGTATTTCTTATCAGGTGTGGCATGGAATGAGGCCACTGAATCTACCACCCAAGAATCGGTAATATTTTCGAAAGAAAGAATCAAAGCATGTTGTAACACCTCACCTGTCACATTTGATTCATGATTGTTTTCTTGCTGTAAATCTTCTTCTTTTCCCTTCCGAGATCTACAGTCTTTCTTTAGGTGTCATTTCTTTCCACATTTCCAGCATACTATCCCTGATCTGGACTTGGATCTGCTTTCCTTGATTTACTACGATATCCTGAGCTCTTTCCTCTTTCCATTTTTCTTCCCCTAGACTCTGCACTCAAAGCATTACCCGATGTCTCACCAGAGCTTTTCCATCACATTTCCTCACTAAGGATAGCACCGACAACATCATCAAATTTTAAAGTACTAGATCCAGAAACAAAGTTACTAATGGCCATTACTAAACCATTCCAACTTTCTGGTAATGAGCACACGAATAACAGAGCTCTAACTTCATCATCAAAGTTTACCCCTATAGAACATAGCTGACTTGTAACAGTATTAAAATCATTTAAATGGTCTGCAATAGATCCACCTTCCGACATCTTCATATTAAATAACTATTTCATAAGAAATACCTTGTTTGAGGCCGAGGGTTTTTCATATAGTTTCTCCAACGCCTTAATCAAACCCTCTGTCATTGTTTTCTTCGAAATTTTGAAGGTGACCGACGCTGCGAGGCACAACCGTATTGCTCTGAGTGCCATTCTATCGAGAAGATTCCATTCTTCATCTGTCATACCCATCGACATCTTTGTTTTTCTGCCCAATGGTAGGTATAGGTCTTTCTGGTACATATAATCTTTCATCTGCATCTTCCACAGGGAGAAGTTTTGGCCATTAAATTTCTCGACCCTAAACTTACCATCTTCCGCCATTGCTCCCACTCGAACGAGGAACCCTTTTTTCCTGCGAGTTTATCAGCCAAATAGACCTTTGGCTTTGAAACCAGTTGTTAAGAAATTTACTGCATAACATAAATAATTATTGAGAGGAATCAATACAAAAATAACCAGCAACAACCATAAACACATAAACACAAATGTTTATCTGGGAAAACCCCAAATTTGGGGAAAACCCAATCTAATAAGATTTTATTAGCATTGGCCATAACCCTAACCAATCTGACCAAGTGAGCCTTCATCGCTCACCTCCACGTCTTACATTACAATGAAGTACTTCCAGCTTTTTATAAGCTCCATTACATATAATACCACGGGCAGAATACTATGGGTGCACAATATCATGTGCCCCAAAACCATCACTTGTTTAACCTGGTCAACTTTGACTCTATCCCGAGTCAAGTTTATCTAACACCATACACATTCATGAGATGGAACTCCATGCCCATCTCCATAGAGAAAAAAATTTATACCAATGAACCCATTTCCTCCCCATGTCGATTTAAGGTTTATATATCGGGGATTATATTCCAAGGCCAGACCACCCGATCGACCCATAACATCAAGAGCAATGTAATCCTAGCCCGAGCATATACTCTGCAGAACCTGAGTGATGTGATGAGCTTCCCCTAGTGTTTCTTGTAGAAGGATAATATCTACAGGCTCAGCATTAAATAATCTTTGGAGGGCTAGTAAATTGGGAGAGTTAGCCAAACCTGTACAGTTAAAAGATAAGCATTTCATGGGTGAACCATGTCGAGGGTTTTCTTTGCTCTAAAAACCTGGTCTAATGTGGTTTGTCTTCCCAAGATCACCTCAGTGCCTGCTTGAAGAATTGCATGTGATAGGTATGATTTACGCCCCCGAAGGGATTTTATGGATGCTGAGGGGAGGGTCAAGCCAAGGCTAGACATTGATTGGTGTGAATCCCCAATGGATGGCCACAATTGTAGATTATATGGGTGGGGGGTTGCCGGGGGTGTAGGAGATGGAGAAGGGGTGTGCTTTGGATGAGTAATAGGGGAGGTGGTGGAGTAAACCAGATGGTGAGGGAGAAGTGGATAGGCAATGGATGCAGGAGGGGTGGAACTATGCTGTGACGATGCAATATGCATATGATGTGTAGATGATGCATATGCAGAATATAGAATAGGGGAAGGGGGAAGAGGAGTACCCGCTGAATGAGCCGCTTTTGCTGCTAGCTTGGCTCGAATCAGAGGAGGAGATGGAGGGCCCGAAGGGTATCCTGAGGAGTGCTGGACCAACCTGCATAGAGTCACTTTCTGAGGTGGATCTGGAGCATCCATGAAGTGCTTCCTGGGGTTGTCAAGGGTTCCCTTTTCATTGCCAACTTCTTGTCCCACTGTTGTTTTCGGGGACTTTAGGACCAGAGGACATTCCTTAAATAGGTGTCCAACCTTGTGGCACCTACGACATCTAAAAGACACACCCTCATAGTCT
Organism: Pinus taeda; assembly: GCA_000404065.3. Classification (NCBI taxonomy): domain Eukaryota; kingdom Viridiplantae; phylum Streptophyta; class Pinopsida; order Pinales; family Pinaceae; genus Pinus; species Pinus taeda. The sequence goes on along the minus strand of APFE030317163.1, from coordinate 39,281 downwards.
AAGATCTAAACCCTGGTGAAATTATGCCTGCTATTGCCTTAAATGTTTTTTTAAACTTTGGAAAGTTTGCCTTGTCTCTAGTCATGGTCTTATAATAAGTTTTGAGTTATCACATGCTTAAAGGGATAAATAATAGGATTAGAGTCTCAATAGTGTCATTCTTATTTCCAAACCTTTTTTCTAGTCATGGTGTTAAAGGGTCTCTAGGTCATTTCATGCTTAAATGGTTAGGTCATAGGGTTAGAAGTCTTTAAGGTCATATTTCATTTCCAAACAAAGTTTGACAACCTTATTCCATGTATTAGAAGTCTCACCTTGTGTTTAGAAGTCATATCTCAAGTCATTTTGAAATTAGCTACGAATCCACGTTTTCATAGCGTAGATAGTGTAAAAAGTCTGTTTTGCGCTATGAAATCATTGAAGCAGCCTTTTTCAGCAGAAAAATTGTTTTAAGTAGTCAACTTCCAGGGGGTTTCTTGAGCAATTGAAAGCATATTTTGGAAAAATGAAAGAGGTTCTTCTTCCTAACATACCTATCTACAAAACCCTCTTCTAGTTTCTTCAAATTCATTATGAGCTAGGAGAAGTTGATGACCCAACATGCACAGTAGTTTCGTAGCGCGCTACGAAACTGCTGTAGGTGCAGTTTTGTTCTTTTTGGTTAATATTCAAAGGAATGAAGGGGGTATTTTTGGAGAAGGATGTCGTTTCAGAAATGTAAGGAGATCATTTGAAGAGGTTTAAAGCCTAGGTAAAGAAAAACTCAAGGAATGAATGATATATGCAAGGATTAGGCCTTGCGCTAGAAAAATAACAATTATTTCGTAGCGCATCTAGTTTGACTTTCTTCATGAAACTTCAAGGAGTTTAGTTTTGGCACAAGTGTAAGAGCATGGTTCCATGACTAATTCAACATGTGTTATATGATTAAAGGGGCTAGTTTGGTTAGCAGAAGGATTTGAAGACAAGCATAAGGATGAAACCCTAAAAAGGAGGAACTCTATCTCCTTGTTTTTAGCAGTCAACTTCCAAGGGGATTCCTGAGTGATTGAAAACTCATTTCTGAAAATTTAAAGAGGTTTTTATTCCTAACATATTGTACTATGCAAAAATCTTTCCATTTATTCAAATTCAGTATGAGGTTGGAGCAATTGATGGTTTAGCTTGCGTTACGAAACTGCTGAGAAGAACTTTGTTTTCTGTTTTAGCAGTATTTTTAAAGATCAGTTTCTGGCCACATGCAAAGGTGTTTTGGAATTCTGAAGGAGGTTTCTCTTCATAAAATCCCCAGCTACAATAAACTATCTCACCTTTTTCATAAGTGTCACCAATTTGGAGATATGAGGCTTTCTCTAAAGTCATAATTGCAGGAGACATTTTCCTAGTTTTCAAGACAAATGAAGGAGAAATTATTGAAGGCCAGCTGGAGGACTATGGGAAGCACCAAGGTCTAAGTTAAGGAGGAGTAACTGTCAAAGATCAGATTTAATTCATAGTCTAGGTACTCCTAATTGTATTAGGACTCTAAGACTGCTAGTTAACTACCACTTGTAATTAATAGTCTGTTTTAGGTTTGAATAGGTGTCAGTTCAAGAAAATTCAGTTTCCCCTCATGTTGGAGAAAGGAATCCAAGATTGTACTGATGACTCTATATAAGACAAGAGGTGTAATGCCTCAAGGGTTGGAAATTTTCAAAGGAAATAGTTATACTGTGTCATTGTGGAAGGCAATGTTTTTTATGTTAATACAAAGATTTTGCTTTACTACTCAGGATTCAGAAGAGAGTTTTAATGTTTGATTTTCCTCATGGTTTCCTCCATTTACTCACTTGTAGTGGTATGGATGCATGTTACTTAGAATTCATTGACAATGCTCTAACTTCCTATATGTGTTTCTAGGCTGTGTTCCTTATATTTGTCTAGTCAATTTAACATCTTAAATTTCTCTACATAAATTATCAATCCGGGTATCATAAACTGATGAAGTGTGGTGCACCATATGTGCTTAGTTAACCTTTTTTCTTACTTCGTTGTTTTATAGTTTATGTTGTTTTGGGGTTTTGTTCTTGTTGGTCTCCTAAAGTGTTTAATGCAAATGGAGATCCTAGTCTAAGGTTTTAATAATACCTTTAAAGATCAAGTATGGATGTAGAATTGAAGACAAGGTTTATGCATCTTATGGTAATTTCCAAACTTAGCACTTCAAAGATCTCAAAACATGCTATTTATAAAATCAGAACTTGAACAAAAGTGTAAACATGAAGTTACTTAAATCAAGCAAAAGGTGAAGTAATGAACATGAGGTTACTGTCTCTGTTGTCCATCTAATTACAGAAATAAAATCTAAACTACTGCACTCAAAACCAAAAATAAAGAAGCTGGAAATTAGTCACTGATTTCACCCATAATTCCAATATTTCGTCAATTAACTTCTAAAACGGGGTTAAGCTAAAGACATCAGAAATAACGTCATATGGCATGAAAGAATGACATTTAGCTATCTACTTATAGATTAATGAAAGTAAAATCAATTACTTCACCTACAATCCAATAGCCCGCTAATTAACTTCTAAAACGGGGTTAAGCTAAAGGCACCAGAGATAATGTCATGTAGCATAAAGAACTGATATCTAAATTGTCTACTTGCAAACTAATGAAAGAAAAATCAAATTACTTCACCTACAATCCGATAGCTCGCCAATTAAATTCTAAAATGTGGTTAAGCTAAAGGCACCGGAGATAACATCATGTAGCATGAAGAACTGATATCTAAACTATCTACTTGCAGATTAATGAAAGAAAAATCAATTACTTCACCTATAATCTGTATAGCTCGCCAATTAACTTCTAAAACAGGGTTAAGCTAAAGGCACTGGAGATATCATCATATAGCATGAAGAATTGATATCTAAGCTATCTAAAAAGCAGTAAACAAATTTCACTAAAATAAAATCATAACAACTGGAATTAAAAACTAAAGTTCAGCAGAGGAAGCAAGCCTCATATCACCACTTGATGCAAAAACTACATTAAAAAGCTTGAACAAAAACTAATAAGAAAATACAAAAACATGTAAAGAAAAATTAATCTACAATCAACTGGTTGAACACACTTGCATGAATTAAAATTGCATGAATGGAAAATCTAAACTATCAAACTTGAAAGTAATAAAATGACATGCTTGAATGAAATCAAAGCAAAATTACAAAACAAAATCTACTCTACCTTACATTCTAATATGCTCCATGACATCTACTTCACATCTTCTTCCATGTTAACAACATCAAAGTTTTATTCAAATTCTTCAAAATTACAAAGTACAACAAAGTTCTCTAAAGCTTTCCAAAGCCATCAAGGAAAAACTACAAACTCCAAACTAAAGAACTAAAAAGCCAAGCTAAGCTAACAAATTAAGGAGAGAGATCTCATGTTTGTACAAAAAGACGAGAAGCCATCTCATTAATGAGAGTCCATGAATCTCTTCCTCTACTTCTAGAGTCCTAATCAAAATAGGAACTGATAAGACACATGTATTCTTAGAGTTTTAATACAATTAGGAGACGTGACACATATCCTCATGATCCCATAATTCTCTCCACTCAAATTCGAATTTGGCCTTAGAGTGCCACATAAAGGGCTTCTAGAAGCCTCCTTTTGACCTACACATGTCAACAATCTCAACCCACTTGTTAGGTATAAATATATGCACATTATTTTCTAATTTTTAACCACATGTTCACTTAAAAGGGTTAAGAATTAATAAAGTTTGGAAAAACATAAATGTGGCCCAATGATAATGAAAGTGGGATGAATGTAGTGACATAATAGTGAAATGGAGGTGAAATGAAGGTGATATAATGGACATAATAGTGAAAGTGTAATGGAAATGAATGACATTTTCAAGGCCCAACATACCCCCCAACTGAAGCTATTGCATGTCTTCATGCAATATATATGACATTATTACTTTTGACCCCTGAGCCTTGGCTTAACTTTGCATGATATAACTTCATACTTTTGCAAAGTTTTTTTTTTTCTTTAATTGCAACATGGTTGGTTCTTGTTTAACAACCATATTTTGTTGTTGCATTCTATTTTGATCTTTGAACTTTGCATAATAATATTTTGATTATTGTTGCAAAGTATATCTTTATTGGATTGCATGATAGTTGGTTCTTGTGTGACAACCATGATTGTGTTTGTATCCAATTTATGCTTAAAGCATTTTTTTTTTCAAAAGCCATTGTATGCTCATAATAACAATGTAATAGTTAATATATGTTGGAAGTATGTGGGCTCCTGAATATGATATGGACATGGCAAGATATGAATATGAATGTATTTGCCCCCAACTGATGGTATTGGAAATTTTATGAAATGAGGAAGAGAAATGTGTTTCCAACAATTATCATTCTAGACTTTTATGGAATTCTATGTTCAAAAGTTAGAAAATGACGTACCTTAACTTACCCTTTGGAATGGATGAGTTGTATGTGTGATGGCTGCAAAATTTTGATCATATTCTTCTTCAAGTGGCTGAACAAGAAGAGTCATGGATAAAAAGTTAAGATGACTTTTTATTGCTTCTACTAAAACTTGCTGAATCTGCTCCAAAATGCTGAAAATAATAGTTTTCATGTCTTCAAAACTCATTGGCACAATTCCCACTATGTGAAAAGATGTTCTTATGTCGAACATAGCAGGAAATTGTTGAATTAGTGGCCATTAATGGATGCCACTAGGAAACACGAGAACTCTCACCATTGATGACAATGAGAGTCAAGATGCCCAAACATATCTTGCTAGGTACGAATAGTTTTGCGATGTCGAGTCACCTAGAAGATCTGATGAACAAGGGACATTAATGTATTCCCATTGTTTGTTAGCATGAGGACTTGCCATTAAGGCATGCAAGCCTTAAGGTGTTTTTACAAAGAACTTAGACTCAAAGGACTATGGACTCAATAATTTGCATTGAAGCAGGGCTTATTTGCAAAATGAAAATGACAGGAAATGAAAGATGAAAATGGAAGATGGAAATGCAGAGCAGAAATGGCAATGGACAATAAGCATGTGAATGAGCCTCTTCCTTTTATTTGTGGGTTATGAATGGACAAAAAGAGATGGAAAGTGTATGTGAATGTAAATGGAAAATATGAAGTGAAATGAGGTGAATGGTTTATTATGAGGTATGGATGTGATGGAGACAATGGTATCTGAAAGTTTTCAAGTATTTGGATCTGATTTTGCATTAGCATATTTCCATTTTGTTGTCGATCATCCTCTTATGAAACAAATTGGTCTCTTAGAGAGACACCATTCACTTGTAGTCCTTTGTCCTTCCTCCTGGAACCTGCAAAAAAAACTAATATTTCTTCTGCAATGGAATGTAAGATCATCAAAGGAGAGAGATGGCCAATCTCTCTAGTTATGATATTTACACACAAAACTAAGAATTTGTATTAATGAAACAAGTTCTCAAAGGAAAAATCAAAAAAATTTATACCTGCTTTGGAATTAGTGCCTCAATTTGAATGTTGCTTCATTTTAACAATTTATTTTATTATTTACCATTTCAAACTCTAATTATGGATTTCTCATTGTGTAGATCTTGTTGAGATCTTTCCAGTGATACTTGAATAATCAAAATCTGATTTCGTATGAGAAAGTTAGGCTGATTTGAACAATGAGGTTTTTCAACTGCAGAATGGTTTTAGCTGTGGAATGACTTTAGCTGCGGAACACGCACAATTTCTGTAGCTAAAAATATTGAATAAAAAGTTAACCATTCATTTTCATCATCAGTCCAAAATTAATCAATACCTTAAAAAAAGTGAGTAAATAACTTATTCATTTCATTGATTCAAAATTGTTTTTTTTGACACGCGGCGACTTAGTGATAACACACACCTGGACTTCCCTTTGACCGGGGTCTTTTTCATCAATTTGGATTAAATGAATAGGACACCATCTATGTATTGACATTTTACCAGCTACCCATGTGGCTCGTTTCGTCTCTTGACACTTATAACCTATAGAAGTATGAAAATGGTTGTGAAATTGTCAGTTAGCTGCGGAATCAGGCCGCATTCCACAACTAAAATACTGCCAACCATCAGTTTTCTGATTTAAGTTATTGGAAAAGAGATTATATGCAGCCAAGTACCAGGGAGGGAGAGCCTAAGATCACAGCTGGTGCATAAGACCAATTATTCACGATCTGCTATATTTTTCTAATTTTCTTTACTGTCTGTCTGAAAAATAAAAACTTTGTAAATGGTATATGAAGAAAAACAGTTTTAGTAATGAAAATATATCAGAGTAATAGAAATGTATGATCTTTTCAATAGCTTTGATGACTCCTTCGGGCTCTATTCTCATAATGAGACCCATTCTTCCTTTTTACTGTGTAAACACCAATGTAGAAGACATATATGAAAATGGAGTGGTTATGTGGAAGCAAAATGGTTGTATGAATAGAAAATGAAGAATACCGTGGAGAAAATTGATCGGTATGGAACTGGAAAAATGCTGAGTACGAAATGAAGAAAGATTTCGAAGCAAGAAGACTTATATGAACAGAAATAGATGAAGGCTGTAAAACTTGGTGTACAGACAGATTGTGTGGAAGCAGAGTATCCCTCATGAATAGAACCACGAGACTAAATGGAGTTCGAGTGGTTTGAGTTCATAAGAAAAAGGTTGTGGGAGTAGAAGTCGAGAGTTTCAGTGAGGAAATGCCACATCTATCAATTGGCTGTGAAGAGCCGTATTCCATTGGTTCACATCATGTAATTAACCGTTAAAACAATGAAGTGCAAGTTTATTAAAGATGGAAGGCATGTAATTAGGTTTTGGATGCCAACACACAGTTTATTCCCAAATCGAAATTCTCTTACCGAATTAAATCACAGCGTGTTCATTAATTTAAATTCGTTTTTCTTCACGCGGCATGCAAAAAGAGGCTTTAGAGAACTGCGAATTCATCCCAAACCGCTGTGAATTTGTTAAACCATTTTTGGGTTATCTAATTGACCCTATCCCCGAAAAAACCCATGTTTTATTTTTTCCCAATTCATTTTCATTTGGACGAATCGTGCAGTTAACGTTTGACATTTTTTTCCTATTTTGCGTTTTCCTGAATTGCTGCATTCGGATGTAAAATTGATTTCAGAGAGAAATTGTTTTCAAATGTACTCACAACATATGAGCAAGTCAATTTTGATGATATAGTCTCCATTAGTAAAACTATCATGAATGGTTATCCGAATACTTGCATTTAATGGTGAATGAATGAATTGCCAATAACCAAGAACTCAAAGAAGTCTGTGAGGCCTACAATAGAGATCATGAGCTCAACATTTTCTCTAGGAGTATGGGTGACTGCAGCATGCCCTAAGCCTCTATTTTCAATCCATTTGCATAGTTTATGTAGGCCATTCATAGGTTTTAGATTCTGTTATCATCGAGAAATTTCTTACGTTGACTTTCCAAAACTTTTCCAAAATCAAAAGCTTTCTATATGAGTAAGATACACAGTCCAGATGAATGCAAATGGATTGCTTACAAAGAGCTGACGATGCATTGAAACGAAATCACAAAGGGGCCAGAACATCAAATCAATGCGTATGCAGATTTTTCAGATTTTGATGTTGGGAGGTTTAAAAAATTTCTGCTACATAAATTGGATGCTGCATATATTATTTTGAAAGCCACACAAGAGTTTTGTTTTGTTTTGTTTTGGATTTTTTCTTTTTTTCAATTGGACTCCTTTTATTTTCCTTATTAAACACAACAATCTTTTGTAATTCGATCTGTTGAATTTGCACAATTGATTTTTTTTTTTATGTTCTTACAAGTTTGTTTCAAGGCCAAAGCTTCAATCAAGAATGCAGATTTTCTATTGAGGCCAAAGTGGAAACTGGAATTGGGGATAGTCATCGATTATTTCTTTTTTTCTCTGAAATTGTGAAATTTTATAAGAATGATTAATAATTTTCAATTTCAGGCAGCAAAGACTTCAAGTAAAATACGCTAAAAATAGGACTTTGACTGAAGTCTTAAACTGATTTTTTTATCACTTTGGGCTGGGTGACTAGGATAAGATCCATGTTGGGACAATTTCGGAGATGCCCATGTAGTTGTTTTCTTCATTGGACGCCTGTAACCTGCTAGACCTTGAAATTAGCTGCGAAATTCACAGTTAGCTGCGGAATTAGGCTGCATTCCGCAACTAATTTGCAGAATCTTATTAAAACAAGACACAGTGTTTTGAGGACCACTACAAACCATAACCAGTCAATCTTGGACAGTTGAACCTATCAAAGCAGTTGGGTTTTATTATATAATATATATATATATATATATATATATATATATATATATATATATATATATATATTGAATCAAATGAAATGGTGAAGTTTATTTTGTCCCCTTTCTCTCTCTCTCTCTCTCTCTCTTTTTAACATAACAAATTTTTTTTTTTCTTCTGATCCTCCAGATCACAAAAAGTGCAGGAGGAGAGCATACTCAAGAAATTATTAATTTTTTTTTTAGATGTAAGAAATAAGGTTTCCTAATTACACTTCCCTGGCAACGACGCCAAAATGTCTAGTCAATTTAACGTCCTAAATTGCTTTACATAAATTATCAATCCAGGTATCATAAACTGATGAAGTGTGGTGCACCATATGTGCTTAGTTAACCTTTTTTCTTACTTTGTTGTTTTATAGTTTATGTTGTTTTGGGGTTTTGTTCTTGTTGGTCTCCTAAAGTGTTTAATACAAATGGAAATCCTAGTCTAAGGTTTTAAGAATACTTTTAAAGATCAAGTATGGATGTAGAATTGAAGACAAGGTTTATGCCTCTTATGGTAATTTCCAAACTTAGCACTTCAAAGATCTCAAAACATGCTATTTATAAAATCAGAACTTGAACAAAAGTGTAAACATGTAGTTACTTAAATCAAACAAAAGGTGAAGTACTAAACATGAGGTTACTGTCTCTGCTGTCCATCTAATTACAGAAATAAAATCTAAATTAGTGCACTCAAAACCAAAAATAAAGAAGCTGGAAACTAGTCACTGATTTCACCCATAATTCCAATATTTCGTCAATTAACTTCTAAAACGGGGTTAAGCTAAAGACAACGGAAATAACATCATATGGCATGAAAGAATGACATTTAACTATCTACTTACAGATTAATGAAAGCAAAATCAATTACTTCACCTACAATCCAATAGCTCGCCAATTAACTTCTAAAACGGGGTTAAGCTAAAGGCACTGGAGATAATGCCATGTAACATAAAGAACTAATATCTAAACTGTCTACTTGTGAACTAATGAAAACAAAATCAAATTACTTCACCTACAATCCGATAGCTCGCCAATTAACTTCTAAAATAGGGTTAAGCTAAAGGCACCGGAGATAACATCATGTAGCATGAATAACTGATATCTAAACTATCTACTTGCAGACTAATGAAAACAAAATCAGTTACTTCACCTATTATCTGTATAGCTCACCAATTAACTTCTAAAACAGGGTTAAGCTAAAGGCATTGGAGATATCATCATATATCATGAAGAACTGATAGCTAAGCTATCTAAAAAGTAGTAAACAAATCTCACTAAAATAAAAGCATAATAACTGGAATTAAAAACTAAAGTTCAGTACAAGAAGCTAGTCTCATATCACCACTTGATGCAAAAACTACATTAAAAAGATCGAGAAAAAACTAATAAGCAAATACAAGAACATGTAAAGAAAAACTAATCTACAATCAACCGGTTGAATACACTTGCATGAATTAAAATTGCAGGAATGGAAATCTAAAGTATCAAACTTGAAATCAATACAATGACAGACTTGAATGAAATCAAACCAAAACTACAAAACAAAATTTACTCTACCTTACATTCTAATATGCTCCATGACATCTACTTCACATCTCCAGGCAACGACGCCAAAATGTCTAGTCAATTTAACGTCTTAAATTGCTCTACATAAATTATCAACCCAGGTATCATAAATTGATGAAGTGTGGTGCACCATATGTGCTTAGTTAAAAAATTTTCTTACTTCGTCGTTTTATAGTTTATGTTGTTTTGGGGTTTTGTTCTTGTTGGTCTCCTAAAGTGTTTAATGCAAATGGAAATCCCAGTCTAAGGTTTTAAGAATACTTTTAAAGATCAAGTATGGATGTAGAATTGAAGACAAGGTTTATGCCTCTTATTGTAATTTCCAAACTTAGCACTTCAAAGATCTCAAAACATGCTATTTATAAAATCAGAACTTGAACAAAAGTGTAAAAATGCAGCTACTTAAATCAAGCAAAAGATGAAGTACTGAATATGAGGTTACTGCCTCTACTATCCATCTAATTACATAAATAAAATGTAAACTACGGCACTCAAAACCAAAAATAAAGAAGCTCGTAACTAGTCATTGATTTCACCCATAATTCCAATATTTTTTCAATTAACTTCTAAAATAGGGTTAAGCTAAAGACACCAGAAATAATGTCACATGGCATGAAAGAATGACATTTAACTATCTACTTGCAGATTAATGAAAGCAAAATCAATTACTTCACCGACAATCCGATAGCTTGCCAATTAACTTCTAAAACAGGGTTAAGCTAAAGGCACCAGAGATAGCGTCATGTAGCATAAAGAACTGATATCTAAACTATCTACTTGCGAACTAACGAAAGCAAAATCAAATTACTTCACCTACAATCTGATAGCTCGCCAATTAAATTCTAAAACGAGGTTAGCTAAAGGCACCGGAGATAACGTCATGTAGTATGAAGAAATGATATCTAAACTATCTACTTGTAGACTAATGAAAGAAAAATCAATTACTTCACCTATAATTTGTATAACTCGCCAATTAACTTCTAAAATGGGGTTAAAATAAAGGCACTGAAAATATCATCATATAGCATGAAGAACTGATATCTAAGCTATCTAACAAGCAGTGAACAAATCTCACTAAAATAAAAGCATAACAACTAGAATTAAAAACTAAAGTTCAGCAGAGGAAGCAAGTCTCATATCACCACTTGATGCAAAAACTACATTAAAAAGCTCGAGAAAAAACTAATAAGCAAATACAAGAACATGTAAAGAAAAACTAATCTACAATCAACCAATTGAACACACTTGGATGAATTAAAATTGCATGAACATCAAAGCTTTATTCAAATTCTTCAAAATTGCAAAGTACAACAAAGCTCTCTAAATCTTTCTAAAGCCATCAAGGAAGAACTACAAACTCCAAGCTAAAGAATTAAAAAGCCAAGCTAAGCTAACAAATGAAGGAGAGAGATCTCATATTTATACAAAAATATGAGAAGCCATCTGATTAATAAGAGTCCATGAATCTCTTCCTCTACCTCTAGAGTCCTAATTAAAATAGGAACTGATAAGACACATCTTCTTAGAGTTTTAATACAATTAGGAGATGTGACATATATCCTCATGATCCCATGCTTCTCTCCACTCAAATTCGAATTTGGCCTTAGAGTGCCACATAAAGGTCTTCTAGAAGCCTCCTTTTGATCTACACATGTCAACAATCTCAACCCACTTGTTAGGTATAAGCATATGCACATTATTTTCTATTTTTTAACCACAAATTCACTTAAAAAGGCTAAGAAATTAATAAAGTTTGGAAAAACATAAATGTGGCCCAATGATAATGAAAGTGGGATGAATGTAGTGACATAGTAGTGAAATGAAGGTGATATAATGGACATAATAATGAAAGTGTAATGGAAATGAATGACATTTTCAAGACCCAACAATATTTTTGTTCTATTTTGCTGATATATTAAAACTCTTGATGCCCTGACTTCCATGTTAAGCTAATCTTACTGTGATACTGAAACATATTCTGACTCCATAAGCCCAATGGATGTTTATTGATTGTGTTCAACCATTTATACCTTTTCACTTATTTTTTTTATAGAGTTAGCCATCTAATCCTTAATTGAAATCTTTAACCCAGTGAGAGAGCCCTCTTAGGTTGAGGAGGCTAAGCCTCAGCCAAAATTTTGGTTTGAAATAGTTACTCAGAGTCTTCCTGATTAGTAGCCTATCAGAGTTAGGTTTTGTGATAACATTTTGGTGTGTCTGCCGGGAGTCTGAAGATATACATATCCCGAAAAATCAAGAAGCTAAACTATTGAAGGTAGCAGGAGCTTCAGAATTTGTTCGAGGCTGAAAAACTACTTTAGTGACTCCACACATCAAATAAAAAATTGGAAGGTGACTCCACTATTAGAAGATTAGTAGCTTGATGAAATTTCAAGATGAATGCCATTGCAAAAATGAATGCCAGGTATGCCCCTATGAATCGATCTCATATCCCTGGTTTTCCAAATCCTATGCCAAAGGTCGAATGGTTAGATGGTATTCCAATATTCCAAGATGAAAAGAAAGACAATGCTACTCTTCATTTGGTTAGGTTCCATATGCATGTACGCAATCTTAAGGCTTAGTTCCCTGAAGATTGTCTCATGAAGATGTTTATGACCACTTTAGAAGGAAAAGCATGGTCTTGGTATAAAAGCTTGGAAAATGTTTCATTATATTCTCTTGTTGATTTCCATGATGTATTCTATGACATGTATAAAGAGTGTCATCCCTCCTTATTGCTGGTCAAAGATTGTTGTAAACATTTTGTGAGTTTTATTCAATATTTGGAGGATTGTTATGGTGATGATGAATTCATGGGTGAAGAAATTTTAGAGGCTCTTCATATCAATACATTTCAACAACTAGAAGAAAGGATAACATCCATGACTTGCAACATAGAAATAAGCAAGAGCATACCTATGAAAATCATATTTCACCCTCCGAGATTGATGTAGAGATGTAGCATACCTGTCAGTGTTCAGATCATAATGAAGATGAAAATAATTGAAAACATCAAGAAGAAATACTGGAAGAATTTTTTTTAACCCTCAGGTAGAGGAAAAGGTTGATCATTCATGTAATTCCTTGTAGCAGATTACTTCAAAGAATGATCATAATAGTGAGGAAAATTACATTGTCTATGGGAATCATGCAGAAAGGCAGTTGGATAACTTATCAAATAAATGTTGTGTGACTAAAAATCAGTTGTTAGAAGTAATTGGATGTTATGAGGATCATCAAGATCAGAGGCAATTTCAGTGGCAGTGGTCATCACAATATCATAGTTGCTTTGAACTCTGACACAGTAGAAAAACTCAAATATCAGATAAAACAAATGATTGGCTACATTGGAAATTTCACATTGATTGAGCTGAAAGAATTTTTTAGTTGATAGGGTAGGTAAGTAGGAAGATGCAAATAAGCTCAAGGTTGACTGAGCAATTTTTTACTACGTACAGTTTGAAGCAGATTGAGCAGAATTTCAGATTTTTCATTTTTAAAGGAATGGATTGTAGCACTGGAGAAACTAGTTCTTAGCATACCACAGGGGGCATACTATCCCTAGTGGAGCCACTATTATCACCCTAATTTTTTTTTTTAAACTTTAGAAAGTTTGCCTTGTCTCTAATCATGGTCTTATAATAAGTTTTGAGTCATCGCATGCTTAAAGAGATAAGTGATAGGATTAGAGTCTCAATAGTGTCATTCTCATTTCAAAACCTTTCTTCTAGTCATGCTGTTAAACGGTCTCTAGGTCATTTCATGCTTAAAGGGTTAGGTCATAGGGTTAGAAGTCTTTAAGGTCATATTTCATTTCCAAACAAAGTTTGACAACCTTTTTCCATGTCTTAGAAGTCTCACCTTGTGTTTAGAAGTCATATCTCAAGTCGTTTTGAAAAAAGTTTGAAATTAAATACGATCCACGTTTTTCATAGCGTAGACTGTAAAAAGCATATTTTGCGCTACGAAATCAGTGAAGCAGCCTTTTTCAGCAGAAAAACTGTTTTAAGTAGTCAACTTCCAGGGGGTTTCTTGAGAAACTGAAGCATATTTTGGAAAACAGAAAGAGGTTTTTCTTCCTAACATACCTATCCACAAAAACCTCTTTCAATTTCTTCAAATTCATTATGAGCTGGGAGAAGTTGATGACCCAACATGCACAGTAGTTTCCTAGAGCGCTACGAAACTGCTGTAGGTGCAATTTTGTTATTTTTGGTTAATCTTCAAAGGAATGAAGGGGCTATTTTTAGAGAAGGATGCTGCTGTAGAAATGTAAGGAGATCATTTGAAGATGTTTAAATCCTAAGTAAAGAAAATCTCAAGGAATGAAGGATATATGCAAGAATTAAGCCTTACAAAAATAACGGTTATTTGGTAGCGCATCTAGTTTGACTTTCTTCAGGAAACTTCAAGGAGTTTAGTTTTGGCAAAAGTGTAAGAGCAGGGTTCTATGACTAATTCAACATGTGGTATATGATTAAAGGGGCTAGTTTGGTGAGCAGAAGGATTTGAAGACAAGCATAAGGATGAAACCCTAAAAAGGAGGAACTCTGTCTCCTTGCTTTTAACAGACAACTTCCAAGGGTATTCCTGAACGAATGAAACACTCATTTCTGAAAAGTTAAAGAGGTTTTTATTTCTAACATGCTGTACTACAAAAACCTCTTTCTGTTTCTTCAAATTCAGTATGAGGTGGGAGCAATTGATGGTTTAACTTGCGCTACGAAACTGCCAAGAGGAACTCTGTTTTCTGTTTTAGTAGTACTTTTAAAGATCAGTTTCTAGCCACATGCAAAGGTGTTTTGGAATTCTGAAGGAGGTTTCTCTTCATAAACCCCCCAGCTACAATAACTTATCTCAAATTTTTTCATAAGTGTCACCAGTTGGGAGATACGAGGCTTTTTATAAAGTCATAATTGCAAGAGACATTTTCCTAGTTTTCAGGACAGATGAAGGAGAAGTTATTGAAGGCCAGCTGGAGGGCTATGGGCATCACCAAGGTCGAAGTTGAGGAGGATCAGTTGTCGAAAATTGGATTTAATTCATAGTCTAGGCTGCTACTATCATGATAAGGAGTTGTACTCCTAATTGTATTAGGACTCTAACACTGTTAGTTAACTACCACTTGTAATTAATAGTCTATTTTAGGTTTGAATAGGTGTCAGTTTAAGCAAATTCAAATTCCCCTCATGTTGGAGGAAGGAATCCAAGATTGTAATGACGACTCTATATAAGACAAGAGGTGTAATGCCTCAAGGGTTGGAAATTTTCAAAGGAAATAGTCATACTATGTCATTATGGAAGGGTGTGTTTTTTATGTTAATATAGAGATTTGGCTTTACTACTTAAGATTCAAAAGAGAGTTTTAATGTTTGATTTGTCTCATGGTTTCCTCCATTTACTCACTTGCAGTGGTATGAATGCATGTTACTTAGAATTCATTGACAATGCTCTAACTTCCTACATGTGTTTATAGGCTGTGTTCCTTATATTTTTGTTCTGTTTTGCTGATATATTAAAACTCTTGATGCCCTGACTTGCATGTTAAGCTAATCTTACTGTGATACTAAAACATATTCTGACTCCATAAGCCCAATGGATGTTTATTGATTGTGATCAACCATTTATACCTTTTCATTTGTTTTTTTTATAGAGTTAGCCATCTAATCCTTAATTGAAATCTTTAACCCAATGAGAGAGCCCTCTCAGGTTGAGGAGGCTAAGCCTCAGCCAAAAATTTGGTTTGAAATAGTTAAAATATTTTGGATTTAAGACATCTATGGTATATATCTCTAGACTTAGTTACCGGAGAATCCACAGTAAAAGCCATTTTCCGTCAACGTTTCAAATCCCAACTGGGATCCATCATCAGGACTTCTTGACTGTTGATAGTAAAAGAGCTTAATTGATGGATTTAAATAGTTATGAGGAGAGTAGAATGAAGTTCTGTAGCTCTTCTTGCTATCTTCACTCTAAATTTTTCGAGTAAAATGATTTCACTCCACGTATCCCCTCCATGTAGGGAAATGATTATGGATTTAATACATTTGTGGTATATATCTTTAGACTTAGTTACCAGAGAATCCACAGTAAAAACCATTTTTCGTCAACGTTTCAAATCCCAACTGGGATCCATCATCAGGACTTCTTGAATGTTGATAGTAGAAGAGATTAATTGTGGGATTTAAATAGTTATGAGAAGAGTAGAATGAAGGTCTACAACTCTTCTTGCTATCTTCACTCTAATTTTTTCGAGTAAAATGATTTCACTCCATGTATCCCCTCCGTATAGTGAAATGATTCTGGATTTAAGATATCTATGGTATATATATTTAGACTTAGTTACCATAGAATCCACAGTAAAAACCATTTTCCGTCAACGTTTCAAATCCCAACCAGGATCCATCATCTAGACTTCTTGAATGTTGATAGTAGAAGAGCTTAATTGAGGGATTTAAATAGTTATGAGGAGAGTAGAATGGAGGTATGCAGCTCTTCTTGCTATCTTCACTCTAAATTTTTCAAGTAAAATGATTTCATTCCATGTAACCCCTCCATATAGGGAAATGATTTTGGATTTAAGACATCTGTGGTATATATCTTTAGACTTAGTTACCGAAGAATCCACAATAAAAGCCATTTTCCATCAACTTTTCAAATCCCAACCAGTATCCATCATCAGGACTTCTTGAATGTTGATAGTAGAAGAGTTTAATTGAGGGATTTAAATTTAGAGTGAATATAGCAAGAAGAGTTGCAGACCTTCATTTAAATCCCTCAATTAAGCTCTTCTACTATCAACATTCAAGAAGTCGTGATGATGGATCCTGGTTGGGATTTGAAACATTGACGGAAAATGGTTTTTACTGTGAATTCTCTGGTAACTAAGTCTAGAGATATATACCACAGATGTCTAAAATCCAGAATCATTTCCCTATATGGAGGGGATACATGGAGTGAAATCATTTTACTTGAAAAATTTAGAGTGAAGATAGCAAGAAGAGCTACAGACCTTCATTTAAATCCCTCAATTAAGCTCTTCTACTATCAACATTCAAGAAGTCCTAATGATGGATCCTAGTTGGGGTTTGAAAAGTTAATGGAAAATGGTTTTTACTGTGGATTCTCTGGTAACTAAGTCTAAAGATATATACCATAGATGTCTTAAATCCACAATCATTTCCCTATACGGAGGGGATACATGGAGTGAAATCATTTTACTCGAAAAATTTAGAGTGAAGATAGCAAGAAGAGCTGTAGTTCTTCATTTAAATTCCTCAATTAAGCTCTTCTACTATCAACATTCAAGAAGTCTTGATGATGGATCCCATGCAGGATTTGAAACGTTGACGGAAAATTGTTTTTACTATGGATTCTCCAGTAACTAAGTCTAAAGATATATAACGCAGATGTCTTAAATCCATAATCATTTCCCTATATTGAGGGGATACA
Source organism: Pinus taeda (assembly GCA_000404065.3). Classification (NCBI taxonomy): domain Eukaryota; kingdom Viridiplantae; phylum Streptophyta; class Pinopsida; order Pinales; family Pinaceae; genus Pinus; species Pinus taeda. The sequence goes on along the minus strand of APFE030317163.1, from coordinate 21,899 downwards.
TGGAGTGAAATAATTTTACTTGAAAAATTTAGAGTGAAGATAGCAAGAAGAGCTGCAGACCTTCATTCTACTCTCCTCATAACTATTTAAATCCCTCAATTAAGCTCTTCTACTATCAACATTCAAGAAGTCTTGATGATGGATCCTGGTTGGGATTTGAAACATTGATGGAAAATGGTTTTCACTGTGGATTCTCCAGTAACTAAGTCTGAAGATATATACCACAGATGTCTTAAATCCAGAATCAATTCCCTATACGGAGGGGATACATTGAGTGAAATCATTTTACTCAAAAAATTTAGAGTGAAGATACAAATAAGAGCTGCAGACCTTCATCCTACTCTCCTCATAACTATTTAAATCCCTCAATTAAGCTCTTCTACTATCAACATTCAATAAGTCCTGATGATGGATCCTAGTTAGGATTTGAAACGTTGATGGAAAATGGTTTTTACTGTGGATTCTACGATAACTAAGTCTAAAGATATATACCAAAGATGTCTTAAATCCATAATCATTTCCCTATAGGAGGGGATACATGAAGTGAAATCATTTTACTCGAAAAATTTAGAGTGAAGATAGCAAGAAGAGCTACAGACCTTCATTCTACTCTCCTCATAACTATTTAAATCCCTCAATTAAGCTCTTCTACTATCAACATTCAAGAAATCCTAATGATAGATCCAGGTTGGGATTTGAAACGTTGATGGAAAATGGATTTTACTGAAAGTCTTCCTGATTAGTAGCCTATCAGGGTTGGGTTTTGTGATAACAACACCATTGCAGGGCAATTTTTTCTTCTAGACCTTTCCGGGTGTCCAAATGCACTAGAATGTGCGCTAGTGTTTGATTTGTGGACTGAACAATGGATTTGTCATAGTCCAGGATGGTGCCAAGGGTATTCCCAATCTCGACGAACACTTCTTCTAACCAGTACTGGAGAGGTAAACCTGGTAACCGCATCCAAAGTGGTCCTACTCCTATCTACTCTCTTTTCAGATCAAAGAGAGGGCTCCATCTTTTGAGCAGAATCGACGCCATTTCAATATACCAGAATCGAGGCAAAGTGAGGTTCGTGTATTCTTCTAGTGCAAAGTGGAGTGCAAAACACCCACGAGGCAGTATCTAAACCTTTGGGAGTTGTATGAAGATCTGTCCCCATATCTCCTTTACCCATAACTCCAATCATTCCGCAGTGTATGTTCTTCCACGAGCCCTACCCACCAGCACTTTCCCTGCTTTGTCGATGACTTCCCCCATGGTGAGTCCTTGACCGAACTTAATGGTGTAATCCTTATTAGATGCCTTAACACACTTTGATTTCTTCTTCTCTATCCTCGGCGCAACAAGATGATCCTGTAAAGGATCTGAGGGCTTATTTGTTGCAGGATGTGTCTCCGCCGACCTAACTCAGATTACCGGGGTGTCAAAACAACTTGATGGAGGAGTAGTATCTTGTGTTTTCTCATAAGATCTAGGGTGTTTAGAGGTCCTATGTGTCTGTGCATCCAGATCAGGTTCAGGGCCCGGGAAGGAGGATGGAATTCGAGTGAAAACATGATCTGTGGCAGGCGTAGGGTCAAACATAGGGGATGAATAGGAAGCTATCTGGTTAAGGGTGCCAGGAGATAGTGGTGGGCAGTCAAGAGTTGGCAAGTCAATAGAGAGGGACCCGATGTAAAGAGTGGAGTCCTTATGCCTGGCGAGGGAGACAACCGACACTGGAAACGAGTTGGATGGTGCAAATGAAACGGGAGCCATTTTAGGGTTAGGGTTGCAAAAAACGGCCTATTCTGAGTATGGATTCAGCAAGTAATCCACTGCATCGAGCTCCATATCCTCCATACTAACCGTTAACATCGAGAGATGGAAAGGTTGCATAGGCGAGGTACGACGGGTTGAGACTGTGGAGTAGATGCTATAGACATTGACTATGTTGGCATTATGACATAGATTTGGCACTATGACATGGGTGTTGTCCTTGATGGAAACTCACTCAGATGACAGATCTCAGTTTAGACTCACAGAATGAAGAAAGAGACGTATGCACAGGTTCCCCATTGACCAAGCCGTGTGTACATGCAGGTTCGCAGACCAAAAGGCACGTATAGCGTACACACACACTTTCATGGAAGGAAAGGTGTGTACATGTTGGAAAACTTAGTTTTGGTCCGTGGTATTTGGTCCATGGTATTGTGATCAATGGTATTGGTCCAAGGTATCTTGTCCGAAGTTTTGACCCAAGGTATTTGGTCCAAGGTATTAGTTCTACGTGGTTTTGGTCCATGGTATTGAGTAAGGCCTAAGACTATAAAAGGAGGAGAAGATCATTAGGAAAATGCACTCAAGTATTGAATATCTAATGAAAAGCAAGATCTAGAATATAGGTTATTGGGTTATGGTTCACAGTTGGATTTGAATCAAGGATGAACCTTAGCGCTTGATGAAGGATAAGATCTAATGTTGGGTCAAGATCTTAAGGCTTGAACTGAAGTATCTTTGTGTGGTTTTGATCTTTTATCTGAATAAATGGCACATGTTGTAACTATAAATATGATGATCTGGGTATAACTGATGTCTAGAATTGTTGTAAAGTTTAATCATCATTTAAAGATCTATACGCAGGTTCACTTTAGCAAAGACACGTATACACGCTGGTTCTGCATATCAAAACAACATATACATCTTAAATTTGATTTTCAGGTCTGTACGTAGCTTTTCCTTGAGAAAACAACGTATGTACATAGGTTCGACACAGTGAAGTAGCATATATCTCATAAAATATGCTTTAGTTACTTCTGTTTGCTATTGCAGTGTTCTGGGTTCTGGCTTGGGTTCTGGTTACTATTACTGTATTCTAGTTACAACATTATGAGAAGTGATTGATTGATTTAGTTTTGGTTGGTGCAAAGGAAATTGGTAGATGCAGATATATTTGATGTTTGATTGATGTTATTGATGGATCCAATCTGAAAATTTATGAAACGTGGTCCCTGTAAGAAAAAAAAAGGTTGTAGCCATCTATAGGCCAGCACCTATGTACTAGTAAACACATCAGCTACTACAAGAGCTAGGGGGTTGTAGCTCCCTTCCAGGAGAAACTGGAGAATGAGAGAAGGTTGTAGCCTTCTGCAAGTAGAAGCTTGCGTATTGGTATAAGACTGAACCAGTACAAAAATTGTAAAATGAAGTTTCTTATTAAAAGAAGATAGAGACGATTGCAGTAGGTGGTTTTCACCCACATTAGGTTTCCACCTTATATCTTGTGTTCACTTGTGTGATTATCTGTTCTATTTTCACTGCACCTGGTTACTATTTATATGGTTATGATGCACAGATTAAAGATCAACATACGATGAAATAACTAAGTTATAAGTTTACAGAGTATACGCTAGTTTCCTTAAATACAATTGCGTATACACACAAGTTTCATTAACTGAAGTAGCGTATATGAATATGATTATGGAAATGAAATATTATTGAATTTCTAATATTGATTCACCCCCCCTCTCAGTGTTATTTCCAACAATTGGTATTAGAGCAGGTCCTTTAGAAGAAGGTTGATCCCTTGAAGGAAGATCTATCATCATGGGTAACTACAAAAGAGAGGGATCCATTAGATCACCAATCTTTAACGGAAGCAACTTCGTTTATTGGAAGGTAAGAACCGCAATTGATCTTCAATATCTTGGAACAGATGTCTAGGAAATCGAGGAAGGAGGACATACATTTCCATCAGCAATTCCTACAGATACGACAAGTAAAAAGCAATATGAAACCAATGTCAAGGATGTCAATACATTATTGGGGAGTTTGTCACAATCAGAATTTGTCAAAGTTATGCAGCTCAAAACCGCCAAAGAAATATTGGACAAGATTGTTCTAAGCTATGAAGGAGACAATCAGGTAAAACGTGAAAAACTACAATATCTCATAATTCAATATGAAACTCTCAAAATTTACAATGATGAAAGTATAGCTAGATAATTCTTACGTATAGATGATATTTTTAATTACATGAAGAACTTGGGTGAAGAGATAAAAGAATTTACTTTAGTTGAAAAGGTTTTAAGATCCTTGTCTACTAAGTTTGAATCAAAAGTTTCCACCATAGAAGAAAAGCAGGATCTTCAGAGTATTACTATGACATAGCTACACGTAATCTTAACTGCTTTCAAAATGAGAAAAGGAGGTCCATTAGATATGATAGAAGCCACATTCAAAGCTTCAGGAAGAGAAGAACTAAATGAATCAGGACATATTTCAGAAGGAGAGGAAGACGAAAAATTTGTTAAGAACCTTCAATGGGGCTCCGAAAGATTCAGAGGTAAACTACCTTTCAAATGTTTTGCGTGTGGAAGAGTCGGTCATTATGCGGCCAAATGTCCTCATAAAGATAAGCTTGATAAAGGTAAGGAATCAACAAAATGAAATAGAAAACAAAGTGTAAGTAAGAAAATCTACTATATGCATGAAGATAGCGATGGTTTATCAAATAGTGATGAAGATGAAAATAGTAATGAATACAGACTTCTGATGGCTTTTGAAGATGATGATTTCTTGGATGCTTTACAAGAAGATGACCTTTATGAAGAAATATCTAAACTCAAAATTTGTTTAGAAGAAAAGAATATGATTATAGATAATCTGACATTCCAACTTGCTGAAAGAGAAAAACACAATGAAAAACTAGAATGTGAAATTGTGGGTCTAAGAAAGGATGTTGAGAAAAAAAAAGCTCTCAATCTTAGATTTGCTAAAGGATCAGAAACTCTAAATGAAATTATCAAAGTGCAATGTTCTCCTCTGATAAAGACAGGTCTTGGATATATTGAAGAAGCATCCCAAGCACAGAAGCCGTCAACCTCCACTAAAAGCTATCTTGAAGCAGAAAAGAGCAGTGAACAATTTGACAATCGATAACAAAGACATAAAGCATATCACTAGGTAAATCGGGCTGAATTTACTTCAAGGATAAATAGAAGCTACAACCAACCTTAGGTAAATCATACTCAATCTGTTTCAAGAATGAATAACAACTACAAACACCAGGTCAGTAGATTCGATAATCCTAGGAACTTCTTCAATGGCTAATGTTTTTCATGTCATAACTTTGGACACAAAGCTGCTCAATGTGTTGCTTACAAGACCATCATGACTAGAGAAGCATGAAATCAAAGGAATGTGACTGGGATCATGAAACGGACCTATAATAACTTTTCTCTTCTTGAAAATGAAATATAATGCTCTATCTGCAACAACTTTGGTCATGAAGAATCTGAATGCAGGAGTAAATGTCGCAAACATCTCCGAAGGAAAAAACTTCATTAAATCCCAAAATATGGAGAAAGAATGACCCGCAAACAGAAAGATGTGGTATAGCCCTGTATGCAGAAGGATAAGAAAATCAGTGGTACATTAACAGTGGTTACTCGAAACACATGACAGGTGATAAAGAAAAACTTCAGTCATATAATGCCTTAGAAAAGGAAAAGAAGGTCTCATTTGGAAATGAAACTCCCACTGTCATAAAAGGTAAATGTTCTGTTCTTTTAAAAGAAAATGTTAAAGCTGGGAATGTTATGTATGTTGATGGTCTAAAGCATAACCTCTTGAATGTTAGTCAAATGTGTGATCAAGGAAATGAAGTAGTATTTAGATCAAATGGATGTGTTGTTCATGAGCTTGATACAAGAGAAACTGTGATCGAAGGTATAAGAACTCCAAACAACTTATACATACTCAAGTGAGGAAAAAAACAATGCTATCTAAGCAAAAATGATGAACACTGGCTATGGTATAGAAGATTGGGGCATCTAAGCTTCTCTCAAATAAGAAAAGCAAGCAAATTCTAAGCCATTTCTGATCTTCCTGATATCATCATTCCAGAAAATACAATATGAAAATCATGTTAATTTGGTAAGAAAACTAGGTCGCAATTCCTTGAAAAGGAAGGATCAAGTAGTAGGCCTCTTGAACTTGTTCATATTCATTTATGTGGTCCATCATGGAAAAAGTCACCTCATGGAGAGGAAAACTTTATATTGTTCATTGATGAGTTTTCTAGAATGTGTTGGATAGAGCTTCTAAAGAATAAAGATGAAGCATTTGAAAAGTTCAAAGCCTTCAAAGCCCTGGTTGAAACTGAATCAGATCGCAAAATCAAACGTCTCAGATCTGATCAAGGAGGGGAATTTACCTCGGATGAATTCTTTGACTTTTGTGCAGAACATGGAATAAAAAAGCAATTCTCCACTGCAAGGACTCCTTAGCAAAAAGGAGTGGTAGAAAGGATGAACAAAATTGTTCAACAAATGGCTCGGGCTATGCTAGATGAGTCTGGAACTCCTGCAACATTCTGGGGTGACGATGCAGTCGCTGCTGTCACTATTCTCAAGAAAGAAAATGTTTGGGTAAACAACACTCAAACTCCACATGAACTTTGGTATGGTAAGACTCCTACTGTAAAATACTTCAAATTTTTTGGAAGCAAATGTTACATCAAAAGGGCTGATGAAAAACTTGGCAAGTTTGAACCCAGAGTAGATGAAGGCATTCTCCTTGGTTACTCTTCCCGAAGTAAAGGATATAAGTGTTATAATAAAATACTTGGGAAAATTATTGAAAGTATTGATGTTGTGGTTGATGAAGCATGCAAAAATCCAAAGCAGGTAAAAACCGAAGATTGTGGAGAATATGAGGATTATCCTTCCACATCAAATGAGACTAATTCTGAAGAAGAAACCAATGAAGCACCAGAAGAACAGATAACGACAGAAGAAAAGACTCCATCCAGGTATGTTCAGAAAAATCATCTAGAGACTCAAATTTTGGGACAGAAAGAGGCAAGGGTGCATACAAGAAGAACTATTACAAAAGCTTCAAGCTATCTAGCATTGCTTTCCTCCATCGAACCTCAAAATGTAAATGAAGCATGCAAAGATGAATGTTGGGTCAAGGCCATGAATGAAGAACTTGAGAAAATTGAAAATAATAATACTTGGGAATTAGTTCCTAGACCTCATGATAAGAATATCATAGGAACCAAATGGATATTAAAAAACAAGCTAAATGAAAATGGTGAAGTTATTAGAAACAAGTCCAGACTTGTTTTTAAAGGATATGCTCAACAAGAAGGTATAGATTTTGAAGAAAATTTTGCAGCTGTTGCTAGACTTGAAGCCATAAGAATGTTCCTTGCTCTTTCTAGTTTTTAGAAATTCAAAGTATACCAAATGGATGTAAAATTTGCCTTTCTTAATGGAGACTTAAAAGAAGAAGTATATATTGAGAAACTAGATAGATTCATCCTTGGAAATGATCCAAAACTTGTATGTAGACTCAGAAAGGCTCTCTATGGTCTAAAACAAGCTCCAAGGGCCCGATATTAATGTCTTGACAAATACCTCCATCAACAAGGTTTTTCTAAAGGATCAACAAATAACAATCTATATACAAATATTGACAATAATAAATTGCTAATACTTGTTGTGTATGTTGATGATATCATTTTTGATAATGAAGAAGCCATGAGCCGAAAATTTGCTTTGGTATTGCAACAAGAATTTGAAATGTCCCTGCTTGGTGAGCTCACATATTTTCTTGGTCTACAAGTTCAACAAAGAAAGATGGTATTTTTCTGTCACAAACCAAGTATCTCAAACAGATCTTGAAAAAATATGGCAAGGAAGATTCTAAACCAGTATGTACCCCTACGGTAACAGGATGCAGTCTCAGCTCAAATGATGAATCACCAACAGTACATCAATTAACCTACAGATCCATGATTGCCAGTCTGATTTATCTAACAGGTACCCAACCAAACATCATGCATGCAGTAGGAATAGTTGGAAGATTCCAAGCCAATCCAAAGGAATCACACCTTCAGGTAGTCAAAAGGATTTTCAAATATCTTCAAGGAACACAGAATTTTGGTTTATGGTATCCTAGAGATACAGATCTTACACTTCATGCATATACAGATGCATATTGGGTAGGAAGCGTTGATGATAGAAAAAGAACTAGTGGTGGTGCATTCTATATGGGTTCCAGATTAGTGTCTTGGTTCAGTAAGAAACAAAGTTCAATTGCATTATCTACAGCTGAAGCATAATATGTGGTTGTTGCATCTTGCTGCACACAACTCCTTTGGATGATGCAAACATTGCAAGACATTCAGATCGCATGTACTCCACTCATCTCCATTCTATGTGATAACACAAGTGCAATCAGTGTTTCAAAGAATCCAGTCATGCATTCCAAGACCAAGAACATACCCATAAAATATCATTTTCTACGTGAACAAGTGCTTGAACAAAAGGTCAAATTGGAGTATGTTCCCTCCAAAGAACAGGTTGTTGATATATTCACCAAACCACTTCCAAGAGAGACATTTGAATATCTCAGACATAAGCTAAGAGTAGTTGATGCATCATCTTGCAGTTAAAACTTATCTGTTTCAGAGAAAAGATGTTATACGCGAGTTCCATGAAGCGTATCCACATACATATGCTAGTTTCTGTGGATACAATCGCGTATATGTTGGTTTGAAGAAAAATAGTGGGCCATACATAGAATGAAAGGAGTCTGACATGGGTCTGACAGTGATCATCTCGCACAGAGGGAGCATATACTTCTAATAATGCATTATTGGCATTATCTTAGAAGATCTTGGTACAAATTCACAGTCATTTTTTCAGGTGGAACATGTTCAGGGGGAGGTCATGGTTGCTAATCTGGATGGTGATTGACAAATGCTACTGATGATAGTTGTTGATAACTATCATAGTCTTGTTTTAGATATTTGGTCTCTATGTCGTGTATATCTTTTAATGTCAAGGTCATGAAACGACCTATTTTGTTTCCACACTATGCATGGGATGGATGATGTAGTGTTCTTGTTTTGACATGTATAAACATTTGGTATATACCCACTTGGTTGGGAGATGGATGTATGTATGAGTCATTGGTGATAGGAAGGTCATTTATGATGTATGTATAGAGTCATCTCTTTGCAGACCTTGCTTATATCTAGGGGGAACATGGACTCGAGCATGGAGCTCAATCAACACAATTCAACATATCAGAGGTTTTAGCATGTACTCAGGGGGAGCATAACCCTTTGCCCTTGATGACAAAGGGGGAGAGTGACTTGGGGTTGCCATCAAGTCCAAAGGGGGAGATTATTGGCATTATGACACAGATTTGGCACTATGACACAGGTGTTTTCCTTGATGGAAACTCACTCAGATGATAGATCTCAGTTCAGACTCATAGAATGAAGAAAGATAGGTATACACGGGTTCCCCATTGACCAAGCTGCATGTACACGTAGGTTCGTAGACCAAAAGGTGCGTATAGTATAAAACACACTTTCACAGAAGGAAAGGTGCGTACATGTTGGAAAACTTAGTTTTGGTCCGTGGTATTTGGTCCATGGTATTGTGATCCATGATATTGGCCCAAGGTATTGGTTCTAAGTGGTTTTGGTCCATGGTATTGAGTAAGGCCTAAGACTATAAAAGGAGGAGAAGATCATTAGGCAAATGCACTCAAGTATTGAATATCTAATGAAGAGCAAGGTCTAGAATATAGGTTATTGGGTTATGGTGCACAGCTGGATCTGAATCAAGGATGAACCTTAGCGCTTGATGAAGGATGATATCTAATGTTGGGTCAAGATCTTAAGGCTTGAAGTGAAGTATCTTTATGTGGTTTTGATCTTTTATCTGAATAACTGGCACATGTTGTAACTGTAAATATGATGATCTGGGTATAACTGATGTCTAGAATTGTTGTAAAGTTTAAATCATCATTTAAAGATCTATACGCAGGTTCACTTTGGCAAAGATGCGTATACATGGTGGTTCTACATATCAAAACAACGTATACATCTTATATTTGATTTGCAGATCTATACGCAGGTTCACCTTAAGAAAACAGCATATGTACGTAGGTTCGACACAGTGAAGTAGCATGTACCTCATAATATATGCTTTAGCTACTTCTGTTTGCTGTTGCAGTGTTCTGGGTTCTGGCTTGGGTTCTGGTTACTGTTATTGTATTTTGGTTACAACATTCTGAGAAGTGATTGATTGATTTAGTTTTGGTTGTTGCAAAGGAAATTGGTAGATGCAGATATATTTGATGTTTGATTGATGTTATTGATGGATCCAGTCTGAAAATTTATGAAATGTGGTCCCTGGAAGAAAAGAGAAGGTTGTAGCCTTCTGTAGGCCAACACCTACGTACTAGTAAACACATCAGCTAGTACAAGAGCTAAGGGGTTGTAGGTCCCTTCCAGGAGAAGCTAGAGAATGAGAGAAGGTTGTAGCCTTCTGTAGGTAGAAGCCTGCATACTGGTATAAGACTACACTAGTACAAAAATTGTAAAATGAAGTTTCTTATTAAAATAAGATAGAGACGATTGCATCAGGTGGTTTTCACCCACATTGGGTTTCCACCTTATATCTTGTGTTCATGTGTGTGATTGTCTGTTCTGTTTTTACTACACCTAGTTACTGTTTATATGGTTCCGATGCATAGATTAAAGATCAACATATGATGAAATAATGAAGTTATAAGTTTGCAGGGTATACGCTAGTTGCCTTAAATACAGTTGGGTATACACGCAAGTTTCATTAACTGAAGTAGCGTATATGAATCCGATTATGGAAATGAAATATTATTGACTTGATAATACTAATTCACCACCCCTCTTAGTATTATTTCCAACAGACTACAACTAACCTTGGTCGGGGATGAGGCTAGGGCGAATGTAGGCAGAGTTGCAGCGTGCCATCACTTAAAGAAAAATATCATAAGGAAATACACTTTTAATTTTGAATTTGTTTGTAATCAAGTGGTTCTAGATTTTATCAATTTGTTTCCATTGCATGTCAGATGTATTATTGGCCCACAGTTCACAACTGTAGAGAATCACTGGAATCACTAAAATCCCCAAAAGAGTTAGAGTGGTTTTCCTATCCCATAACTCTGCCTCTCTACACCTATTTTGAAAAGCATAAAATGATTTCCAATCCCCCAAAGTTCTTTTCTTTCTATAACCTTCCCAAATTAGATCTATGTTGAAGTCAATTCTGAGGTGTTTGCAATATTCAACTCGTTCTAGAGTGTTTCCTTCAAAGTATAACTTATGTTAGTTATTTTTTCTTTTGTTAGATAAAACTGCTACTTTCGTTTTGCTAATATTGACTTGCATCCCCACCCTTATACAAAAATTCTCAAGGGAAAGTAAGTGCTCTTGCAATCCAAGAACAGATTTAGCAATAAAAATAAGGTCATTTACATACAAAAAAATCCTTGTAATGAACTTGCCCAAATGGATACCATCACCCCCTTATGAATTTAGCCACTCTTCAAGCTTGTCGATATATAAACCAAAATGGGTAGGAGACAATCGGAAACCTTTCTTGATCCCAATATCAATTCTAAAACTTTTAGAAATGCCTGCTGAAGTTATAATTTTGACTTTCACCTCTTCATACAACCTATGCACAACCACTCTCAAATGCCTAAGAACCCCAAGTTCCTCCATTATATGCCAAAGCTTATCTCTAAGAACCGTGTCAATGGATTTTCTGAAATCAACAAAGAAACAAAAGGCTTCTTCCTTTTCCTCCCAAACCTTTTCAATGATGTGCCTTATATTTATACCACAATCAATTGTGGAATGTTTAGGTCTAAAACTTGCTTTCCCTTTAGCACATTTATCACTTTCTTCCACCCACTTGCTGATTTTCTTTTCTAGCATGCTTCCAAATAACTTTGAAAATAAGGGATTTATCATTATGGTCCTATAATTGGAGGGAGTATTGATGTCACCACTCTTGAAGAGAGGTATTACGAGACTAGTTATCCAATCTGTGGGGAACCCCTATTGTATGATGTTGTTGAAAATTTTTGTAATGTGAGGTGCAAGAATTTTTAAGCCCCACTTTAGATACTCTGCTTGGAGTTTAGCTAGGACTTCTTCTTTTCCAACACCTAACTTCTTGATTCCCATATTTATCTCTTGTACTGTGAAGAGTTTAGTTTCAATGTTGACCAAGGGAGGAGGGTCAACCTTGGGATCCTACTCATAAAGTTGTCTTCCATAGTAAAATTGTAATACTATTTTTAGTTTGCATCTTTCTCAGTTGAAGCTCCTTCCAAAATAATTTGGGGTTATTTTTCTCAAGGAAGATTAGTTCTTCCCTCCTCGAAATGATGAAATCAAACTTTTTCTTTCTTAATATCTTCTTGTAAACTTTGAGCTTTATGTTATCCTTGTTTGACTCTTTCCACATTATCCTTTCCTTTTTGCATTCCTCATCAAACCAAGCATTAATTGGAAAGAAATTTGTTTGAGACTTCTTAATTTTCTCTTTTTCACTCTACAAGTTCACTTTAAATTAAATGTGTTAATTCGTGACTATGAAGGTTGTGGATTAGAATTTTATCCTTCTGGAAGAGCCTCTGCAGTGCTATTTTGAAGGTATTACAATGTTATGGAGTCAAAATCATTCTTCCCTTCGGGAGATTTTGTTGAACACACTGAGTTTTTGACAATACCTGCTTCTTTCCAGTGCAAGAGAAACTTAAATAAATTGGCTTTTGATCTGATTTTAAATCCTAAAGTTGTTCTCCAATAAAAAATTCTTCCATTTTCTCACATAAACGATGTGATAAAATTACATAACCTACTACACTTGCTCCATTGTAAGTAGTGCAAGTAAAATTACCAAACTTTTCCCATCTAGTCAAATAATTACAAATGACTAAATTGAAAGCCCCACATAAAGTAAGTAATTTTTCACCAAATATATTGCAACCCTTTTCCTCTAAGATTCTTTCCCACTGATGATTACTCTCTTCCATGGGCTAAATAGGGTCGCAATCATCTTTAGAAAAAATAATTATAGCTTGCTCACTTGCAGTCATAGCATTGAAATCACCATATTGTAGGTTTACTTGGGCACATCACTCCAATCATTCAGATCTATACTTTTAGGGCTTCTCAAACCCTAATTCAGGTGCTACATGTCCTAGACAAGTCATCACATTGAATGCCATCATTCCTGAGAGTTTCTTGGCCTGAAGACATCTTGAAATGACTCCTTGAGGGACCAGTGCAACCTTGGTCAGGGGTAAGTGTGCTGTAGAGCACTTAGGCCCATTAAAGCTTGCTCTTTAGAGCACCTAGGCCCACTTTGAACCGTGCTAGGCAAGATTGAGTGAAATCTTCATAGGGTTCTGGGAATATTGTTTCATTCTAGACCATTCTAGAAGATTCCCACCTCTTATCCTCTCTTATGAGCTCGAAATTGGATAGGGAATGAATCAAATAACCTCTTATCCTCTCATCCCTTCCTCCATGGAAGCTAACTCCCAAATTGGAAATCCATTCAATGCCCAATTTATGACAAAACTACCTCCATTTCCTTATAAATTAAGCACTCATCATAGTGATTAGGGGCTGGAATTTGAGAATTTGTAAGGAGATACTATTAGTTTTAGGTTTGAGATTGTAAGCAAGTATTGTTATGCTACTGGAGTGTTTTTCTTTTGGTTTGATGAAGGATGGAACTCAATCTAGATGAATGACATGGGATCAGACTTCTTGGTTATAACTCTTCCTTCTAATTAATAAAGATGTTTACACCTTTTCCCATATTCTTGTCTTTATGTATGATGATCATATGTGTAAATGCTTTCGATTCCATTTGCTTATAGTAGATAGATCTCTTTCTTTGATTGGTTTTTGTCCTTTGTTTATGATTGCAGGTACTTATTGAGCAGATTCAGTTTGAGAAGGAGCGATGGGAGCTATTCAAAGTAGACAAAGGGAAGTGAAAGATAACAAGTAGGTCCCTTGTCTTATTTATCTTCTGTAGGAAAAGGTTAAACTCTTTAAATCTGTTGTTCTAGGTGTAGCTACCCACCTAGGGAAATTGTATTTATCCATAGATGCAAAATTCCACATAACAAGTTAGAGACTTTGTTGGGGAACAATCATTGTTCCGGATAGTTTATCTTCATCATAGTACACCCTAGTAGACTTTACTTGCTTTCATTGATCTTATTTCAGTCTTTTTTGAAGCGATTTTGGTCAAACAATGGAGGTTAGATGTCTTTTGATTGGCCTCTCCAGCACCAGTGTAGGCTTGGTTAGGGACAATGCTCTGCAGAGCACCCTTGGCTTAGAGATAGTGCTCTGTAGCACAATTACTCCCACTTTGACCTGCGCCAATCCTCCTTAAGCTTAAAAACCCATCTTTGGCTTGGATTTTTCCAATGTTACTTATGAAGTTGTTTGTTTAAAGATCAATGTTTCTATGGTTCTGAAATCAACTTGTATCTCTTCTCCTAGCCCTATTTCAACCTTGATTGTTTAGTTTTTCATAAGAGTTTTCTTTATCATTATCAATTCATTGTGAAAGTTAGCTTATACTCGATTAATCTTTTCTGAAAAGAAAGTGTTGTAGAATCTTCATTTCTTTCGAAAAGGAACTGTCATAAAGTCTTCGTCTCTTGAAAAAAGATTGATTGATTGTATGTGCATCTAGTTCCTTTTTATTCATCTAAACACTAAAGGGACTGAAAAGAAAAACTTTCATTTTTCATATTCTGGTTTGTGAATGCTTGATAGGAATAGCTAGGGAAATTTCATTAGGTGTGCTCTTTGCTCTTTGTCAAAGATCTGATTGCTCTGTCCCTTACTAGCTATGGTTTTCTTTGTTAATTGAATGAAAGAATGTTTCTCATGTTATTTTCATTCTAGGAATTGCAAGAATACATCACATGGTGAACCTTGAAAGGAAAAGTATTAAGAAGATCAACTTAAAATTCATTTGAATTAACCTAATGGAGCATTGTAACTTAATGAATAACATTTAGAGGTTCTAGGCTAGAGACATGTTCCAGTGTCTTAAAACATAGTAGCTTTCACTAAATTGTTTGCGATACATTCCGAGTGTGATACCTCATTCCACGTATGTAAGTATGTCATAGCTCATCCACGTACCTTTGGTTATATAGGGCAGTGTTACCATACGTAAAGTATAAAGGAATGCTCTCATTGTGTGGTTTCACATTAGACAAGGTTAACACGGATTGGGCCTCCATGTACTTTCTGATATATATGGGAGGACTACATTAGGTTGCTATCCATCCTTAAGTAACCGAGTCAGCCACCTTGTACACTGTGATACACGGAACACATCATTCAGGGAGATTGCCTGCACGCATGTTAAGTCCTTGGTTTACTAAGGCAGTATATTGTAGTTCATAGTTGCTTGGTAATCCTTTTGCCTAGATTATCCCTCTTTTGTTTTGTTATGTTATTTTGATTAAAATAAAATTAATTGACCATGGATAACATCCTCCACGCTCACTCCTTAGTTGATCTTAGGTTGAAACATATGGCAACAACTCCGAAGTCCACTGATCAAGGAATTCCTTTTGATGGGAATCCTAGTCATTTTCCTCCTTTCGGAGGTATTGGTGCTCCTTATATGGCTACATTTTCCCTTCCTAGACTCACCATCGGATTGCTAGTATGGTTTTTCTCAACCTCCTTGGCCCTGCAACTGAATATTCCTACAATTGGATAGAATCAACCTCCAGTTAATCCTGAAGTTGACCCTTTGCCTTCTTCGTTGGTTGTTTCTTCCTTCCATTCTTCCTCTTTGCTTGGTGAAAGTATTGGAACTAGTAACCAGGTGGCTAAGAAGAAGAAGGAAGGGAAGAAGAAGAAGAAGAAGAAGAAGAAGAAGAAAATTTAGCAGGGGGGCAACCAAGCAACCATTGCTTTAAATGCAACTTCTGATGAGAAACTGTTTGATAAGCCTCACAAAGTTCGATATCCTTGCAAAATGTGTGTGGGAGACCATCTTATTCGAAATTGTTCTGGTATTCCTTAGATCTTAGAAGAATGGTATTCTCATTCACATCATCCTGTGCCATCAACTTCTCGAGATCATGTTGGTGACACACCATCAACTAGTGGTAGTAAAGTTCATGAAAAGAAGGGTAAAGTTAAGTTTCCTTGTAGGTTATGCGAAGGGAATCATCCCATTCACCCTTTTCCCTATTTGGATGAAGCCCAAAAAGTTTTGGATAACCATCCTTCTTCTTCATAGCGACTTCCATATAGTTACAGGAGACTCTCCCTTACTTTCACTAGTTGATGAATTGACTGACCCAAATCAATTGTCGATCAAACCCACTCTCTCTGAATGTGAATCCCATGAGTCTATACCTGACAAATCACAGGTCAAGGAAATAATTGACCTAATTTCACCTTCAGTTATTCGTACCTTTCTTGTAGAGAGAGAGTATGATACCACTTAGGTTATTTTTGTTTCTTCATATTAGAATGATCTTGGAGGGAACCCTCCTGTTCCATCAAGACAAGAGGAAAATCCTCCCGTTCTTATAACTCAAGGGGGTATTTCTCTCATTCTTACAGTGCCCCCTCCAAGTAGTCTGGTCACTTCCTTTGACTAGAATCGATTGGAAGGATGTCATCTTCCTTCTTATGTGCCTTTCCAGATCATAGTACAAGTTTGTAATATGGTTGTACCTGGCACTATTATAGATGAAGGTGCATCAGTGAGCATCCTTTCCTCCACTGCTCGGCAAGCACTTCGCTCACCGCCACTTGTGCCTGTTACCGAGAATTTGTTGGCTTTTAACAGAGGAAACAATCAACCATTGGGAATCCTTCCTCAGTTGCCTATTACTTTGGTAGGAAAAATTGTTTATCTAAATATGATGGTAGTCCCAGGCCCTTTAGATTACAATTTATTTCTTGGCCATGACTACGTTTATGACATGGGAGCTATTGTTTCAAAACTCTTTCGAGTGATGTGTTTCCCGCATGAAGGAAGAATTGTCACTGTTGACCAGCTTTCATTTCCCAGTCCAAATATGGCTTCCAGCCAAGCATCTTCCCTAAATGGTCCTTTTGTCCCAATGGTATCTTCCCCGCCATGGGTCAATTATGTGGCAACCCGTTCCATGCCTACGTCAATTGACAATCAATTCAGTGATGTTGTACATTATGTGCTCGAGGCATTGGAACTAGACCTTTTTAATGGATTCCTTGCTACGCATCCCTTTGAGAGAATTGTTCTCCCATCTGATGAGAACCTCTTGGAAGTCATGACCTCTTACGGGTCATGATCAAGGAATCATGAGGATAGTTCCTTGTCTTGTGTCAACCTCATTAAAAAAATGAAATGAGGAATATGAGGATAGTTCCTTGTCTTGTGTCAAGCTCATTAAAAAATGAAACAAGGGTATGAGGATAGTTCCTGGTCTTGTGTCAACCTCATTAAAAAATGAAACAAGGGCATGAGGATAGTTCCTGTTCTTGTGTCAACCTCGTTAAAAAATGATACAAAGGGCATGAGGATAGTTCCTGGTCTTGTGTCAACCTCGTTAAAAAATGAAACAAAGGGCATGAGGATAGTTCCTGGTCTTGTGTCAACCTCGTTAAAAAATGAAACGAAGGGTATGAGAATAGTTCCTGGTCTTGTGTCAACCTCGTTAAAAAATGAAACAAGGAATATGGGGATAGTTCCTGGTCTTGTGTCAACCTCATTAAAAAATGAAACAAAGGTTATGAGCATAGTTCCTTGTTTTATGTCAAGCTCGTTAAAAAATGAAACAACGAATATGAGGATAGTCCTTTTACTGTGTCAACCTCATTAAAAAATTGAAACAGGTATTAGATCATAGTTCCTTGTCTTGTGTCAAGCTCATTAAAAAATGAAACAAGGAATCTGAGCATAGTTCCTTGTCTTGTGTCAAGCTCATTAAAAAATGAAATAAGGAATATGAGGATAGTTCCTGGTCTTTTGTCAACCTCGTTAAAAAATTAAACAAAGGTTATGAGCATAGTTCCTTATCTTGTGTTAAGATCGTTAAAAAATGAAACAAGGAATATGAGGATAATTCTTTTACTGTGTCAACCTCATTTAAAAAAATGAAACAGGTCCCAAAACATAGTTCCTTGTCTTGTGTCAAGCTCATTAAAAAAGGAAACAAGGTCCCTTGGAGCAAAGTTCCAATTCGAGTCTTTGATTAGATCTCATAAAATCCCAGTCGAGTCTTTCACTTGATCTTGAAAATGAACCTTCATTCCATCCACCTGATAGCCATGAATATTTTACTTAGGTGAATGCAATGAAGCTTGGGGGGCATGCACCTAGAATCGAGTCATCATGTTGGGGGCATGTAAAGCAATTTCAAGCATATTTTTTCATTTCAAGCTTTTGTAAACATGAAACTTAATTCAAGCATAGTTCTTCATTTCAAGCTTGTGTAAACATGAAACTAAATTCAAGAATAGTTTTTCATTCCAAGCTTGTATAAACATGACACTGAACCCATTGGTTCAAGCTTGTGTAAAATGAACCCATTTCCATTTTGACCCTCATGATTTCCATTCTATCAACCTTTCCGTCAGATGAGCCTTGGTTTTTCTCCTTCCATTGTCGCTATCTGCTTGGCCAATCATACGCTTTCACTTGGTTGTTTTACCCTTTTTTAGGAATAGTTGCAATGAGTGGTCTTATTAGCTAGCCTCTTCACATAAATCAACATGTTTTGAGAAGTTCCAACATCACTGGAACCATTTTCTATCCTTGACACCACTCGTTCCTCGAAGTGGAGTCCTCTTTAAGCTCTTTTTAGACTCTCGAAATATGAAAATATAGACGAGAGATTGTCCTTTTCAGCTCGTTAACCGATTGGAAATGACATCTACTCAGTATAAGTTTAACCCTTTTCCAGACTGAGATATATTATTTACGAAAAAGGAATACGTTGATCAAACATGGTCAATAGGTTTTCTCTCGTATTATTTTACACTTTTTCAGACTTGAGAGACATATTTACGCCAAAGAACTTGTGGATTTTTCTTTCTGTCCCTTTTCAAACTCTCTAAACATGAAAAGGACCGAGTTATCATTGTCGTTAAACTCATTAAAAACATCAAATAGCAACAAACTTGTCCATCATGCCAAGACCGAGCTTCACCTCCGCTAGACTCCCTAAAACATCACATAACAATGGATTCACCTAAAGGGTGTAGGTTTTAACCCCGTACAGAAATTACCTGCATACGAATTCTAAATCACAGGAAAAATAAAAATGCAAGAGAATAACACATAAAACACATATACACAGAGATTTCCCACTGGATCTCAAAACCGAGACTACCAGCTTGATTTTTCATTATATTCCTTTCAATGTTACAATACATATTTATACATGCCGAAGCATCCAATACCATGGACCGAAAACCATAGGTAGGTTCGCCCAACCTTATATAGGGTCCAAAAAAAAATTTCTCGGGGCGCTGCCCTGAACCCCATAGAAGGGGGCTACCCACCCCCCTCAAACCCCCCGGACAGGGGGGGCTACT
>APFE030317152.1:0-29485 GCA_000404065.3 Pinus taeda | reverse complement strand
TTTTTTTTCCAGAGAAAAAAACGGTAACTTTTATTAATAAAGTAATAAAAAAGTTACACCAACTTAATCGAAAGATACTCAGCTCAAGACGCCATCCTGGGCTCAACGAGCTTTACACAAATAACGCAGCGTTAGAGAACTAACGTGCACAAAGAAAGAGAGATAAGAGAAAGAAAAAGAATAGAGAAAAGGAGGAAGGAAAAGGGGACAAAAACAGGCCCATATCAAGATTTCCTCCCCTTTTTCTTTTCGACTTTACGCCACTCTCCCAGAGTGGGTTCGGTCGAAACTATGACAATTTGTGTTTCTGATTTCTGGATGCCAGGTTCTTTATCTGAATCTGAATTATCAGAGTGGTGCTGCCGTTTGAGACTTCCAAGACCGGGATCCATGTCTGTCTGAGCTTCCTTGTTATCTGATGAGGATCCCTTCTGATTTTCCATTTCTTGAGATACCGTGGTCTTCTCTACTGGGATCTCTTCTTCTGCTACTTCTGATTCTTCGTCCTCTGAAACTGGGGGAGAAAAATGCCAACCTTTCTTCTGTTTCCCTTTCTGTTTCTTTTTATTTTTTACTTCGGGACATGTGCTTTGTAGATGTCCTGTCTGCCTACAGATCCTACATCTGAAGGCTGTGTTTTCGTAATCTAATACCTGTAACCAGTTCTGTTCTTTGTAGATCAGCTTTATATTATCCGGCAACCCTCTACTGAGATCTACTTCCACACAGATACGTGCAAAGGTATAGATTCTTTCATCGATTCTTTCCAGATCTGTTTTGATATATTTCCCTATGCTGTTTCCAATACCTTCCAGCACATGATCATTCCAGAAGTGAAGAGGAAGATTGTATAGTCTGACCCATACTGGCATTTTGGTTACGGTCATTTTATTTGGATCAAAATCCGGGAACCATGGGGTCATAAACAGCCCCGTTGTTCCCCAAAACCATGGCCCATCTCTGATTACTGTATCTCTGGCTTCCTGGGATGAAAATTTTACTATGAAAAACCCCTTTGAACATAGGTGGATGTCACAGTCCATGGTCCAACTGGTGAATATCCAGTGAAACAGATCCATGGGTTTAGGCCAGAAACTATTGAAACGACAAATAAGAGCCTGAGTTTCATAGGAGTTAACGAATTCATCGAGTCCTGAAGAATCTAGATTTAAAGCTGGGGTTTGCTCAGCCTGATCTACGATGTATGGCTTGGGCATGTGGCCGCCTTGTTCGGGAGAGGGGCCTGAAACCCTGCTGCCCTGTAAAATATTCTTGTAGGATAAACCTCCCTTTGGTTGGTGCTGGGCTGCAGTTTTTTCCCCTTATCTCCCCCTGGGTAGCTTGTCTGTCCCTGAGGCGAAACCCCTCCTCTCAGTCTGAGATTTAATATAATGGTTGATCCTGGACCAATCCCATAGCTTTCCAGTGATCTGCAGTCCTGGAGGGACCGCCCACCACTGACGAGGTGTTGAATCTGAGCTGGGAAACCCATTTCTACCCAGATTTGTTTTTTCAGCTGAAAAGATGTAGCTCCTGCATGCACAAATGCTAAACGAGTATTCCCCTGAGGGGGTTTTATCAAAATCTGAAAACTGGGTTTTGTTACCTGCTCTGGCTGAAAACGTTGATGCACTTCATCGTGGAACGGGTCCGTGAATCCCTGCGAAACCAGATCGCAGCTCTCTCCCCTTTCTGAGTCCGCCACTTTCCCAATCTCAGTTTTCCCTGGGGCTGTCAATCGAGCCCGCAGCGGATCGAGATGGATCCTCGGACCTGGAAAACTCCGCACACCAAGGGCGCATGCAGGGATTTCAAGACTGAGGGATGCGTTCTCTGGTGTTTGCATGTATGGTCTTTCATAAGGCATTGAAAGCGGAGTTCTGTGGTTTGTTTCGATGGGGGCCTTCTCCACATCGGGGCCGGTCCAGGTTCCATAGAGGCCGTCGAGTGCAGTAGAGACCGTGGGCAAAAGATCCTACCCACTGCAATAGCCCTGCCAAACATGAAAGAGCGGCCGGATCTGTGGGTAGGAACCAACATTTGACCCGTAGAACGCTACCACAACCCCCCAGCAAAAAGGAGTAACACTCTTGACAAAGAAAAACGCTCCTTGGCAAGTTTGATAGCACCTCAGCCAGCCGCGAGATGGAGGAGAACGGCCGGATCTGCACAACAGAGAATCACAGATAGAGGACCGCTTCCATGAAGGAAAGAAACGCCCCAGCTCCCATTTTTCGTGGGTCCAGACGAAAAAGCCTTTACCATTCAGCGGATCATCCTCACGCCATGGGGAAACATCTTGGAGGAGAGAAACTTCTAACTGTGCCCTGTACAGATCACAGATTTGCGAGAGATTTGGGGCTATGACGGCGCAAAAACGGTGATCTGAAACCCTAGATTCGCGATCGAAACCTGCCGCGCCAGCTCTCGACTTAGCCATCGTGCTCTCCATCTACCCATCATACGCTGCAGTCGCTTAGGAAACTGATTTATGTAGATCTGTAATTTATATATTTAAGTTAATATATAGGTTAGAAGAAATTTCTAAGAAATTAGATGGCCCAATCTCCAATTTTTGTAATATTCAGATTTTTATTTATTAATTTCATTATATTGTTAATTTATTATTGTTTACTTAATTAATTAAGTTGTTTAATTAATCAATTAATATGTTTAATCAATTAATTAATTGTTAAATTAATTAATTAATTTGTTTTAATTAATTGCCTAATTAATTAATTAATCTGTTTGTGTAATTAATTAATTTAACCAATTAACTAATTACTTTGTTTAACTAATTAATTAATTTGTTTAATTGATTAACTAACTTGTTTAATTAATTCACTATAATTTTATATATAATTCCTATTGTTTATTTTCTAACTGTTTTAATATGAGACGACTATATGCTTAATTTAAATACATGTGTTAACATGTTAATGTAATTAATAAGTTATGATTTTAATTTATTTTAATGTTATCAAATGATTAGTTATGAAATAACCAATTATTTGATTTATATGTTTATTTATGTTGATGTTTTAAGTTTCTTACTTGCAATGTTTTGTTTATTAAATGCATATTTTCTGATTTTGAATGGTAAAAACAATTTTTTCTAATTATTTTAGGTTTTAAAGTTTTTGTTTAGGAATTTTGTGAAATAAATTTTCAAAATTTTTATTTTTTTATTATTATTTAAAATGCAGTTAAATTTATAACAAAATTGATGGAAAATTCGCAAAAAAACTCTAAATTTAATACAATGAAATTATACATCAATAAAGTAATTAGAGCTTAGAATTGGACATGATGAATATGGTTACTAATGGGGACCTTTATTTATAAATAAAGAAATTATTTTATATTATTATTTTATTTAAATTAATTTTATTTTAATATTTTTTAATAATAATAAGTATGATTTTATTTTAAATAAAAATATTAACTTTAAATTTAAATCAAAAGAAATTTTTTGTTTTTATATATATCTTTATATAGATACTAAAACTATATAACATCATCTCATTATATAACAAGCAATTACCTATATGTATTATATTATATTATATTATATTATATTATATATATATTTTTATTATATATATTATATATATATATATTATATTATATTATATTATATCATGAACCAACCAACATTTAATGGTTGTCCCAAACAATCTAAACTTCCTGTATAAGGTAACCCTTCCTAGATAGTTCGAATCTTGGATCTCGATGGAGAAGCAAATGCATGAAATACTGGCATGCCCACGACCTAACACAGGGTAGCCCTTATGGATGTACACATGGGGCCTAGGCATAGATGTTGTATTCCGTTGCAGTCTTGGCCGTAACTTTCCTGGGTACCCCATTTACCCGATCCCCTAGTTACCCCCAGCGACTTTGAACTTGTGTATGTGGTTTGCGGTATTGCGGTTGTATGGTTTCAGTTCAACCTGTGTCGGTTACTCCGGTTCTCAATGGTAGCTGGCGTGAGCCCGAGAGCAACATGGAGGGAGACATAATAGACTACTCTGATGACCCCCCTTGAAGGCATCTCCATCTTCAGTAGACCGGTTAATAGAGCCGTGCACTTTCCATTTAGTAGTGAGCTCTCAGAGATAATGACCCCTCTTCCATCACTTTCGTGACATCTAAGCTCTGTGATCGATCTTCCAGAGCTACCTGTGAATTCGTCGTCTCTTTTTGTGCCTTCCCTGACACTGTCCTCCCATCTATTTGACCTCGACCCCTCTGCATCTATATGAGCATCCGATCTGCTGGCCTAACCTCCCTCCATCACCCTAAGGCTATTCACTACCCTCCCCATTCCCTGCTCAATGAAGCCCTCCCTTCCTACTCCTCCCCTCCCCTGGAACAAGTAGAGCCATCTAGAAGCTATACCGCCATTCCCCCCCTCTCGAACACCTACTGGCCTGAATTAGAATAGTTGCCACCAAACCCTAACCCTAACCCTATCTCTCATCCTCCAAACCCTCACATTGAAGAGCACCCTGAGCAAGTGGAGACTGCGGAGACTCGGGGAAAGAAGCAAAGGTGTGTAAAGCCGAAGCCATATAATGTTTTCATTGATTGGGAAGAAGGTTTCCAGTGGCAGGACACTACGGACATGGTAGCGACGATCCTGGTAGGTAGAGTCAAAGGAAGGACCTATTCCGCAGCCAGACTAAAGTAATGGGTTACCGAAATATGGGGCCATCATTTCGTAGATCTACCTATTGTTCAAACTTTTGTTCACGGTTAGTTTTCCCTCAACTTTTTGCAAGTTGACCACAAAAATTGGGTTCTTTCATCCTACTGGCACATCGAACAAGCTCTGGTCATGTTAAGGAGATGGAGCCCACTCTTCGAGCTTGACAGAGAATAGCTCGGGGTAGGGCCAATCTAGGTTAGACTACCCCGTCTGCACTTACATTTCTGGACCGAGGAAATCTTCAGAAGAATTGGAAACACCCTAAGAAATTACCTAGATTATGATAGATACTACCTTTCCACTGGTGTCATGGCCTATGCAAGACTGTTGGTGCACCTAGATATCAGAGGATGCTTGCACGAAAAATTTACCCTTTGCTGGAGGAACTATGATCGAATGTAGATCTCGGACTATGAAGGGGTTCCCTTCCACTGCAGACGATGTCATAAAGTCAGACATCTCTACAGAGATTTCCCTCTCCTTGCAAAAAATACATCCGGGTCTAGAGGGAAGCCCACAATTGCTGAGGGAACACAGACGCGGAAGGAACAGACAGATGAAGCTGACATGATCAACACTGAGTCGGATGAATCCACGCCTAACCTAGAGATGACGAAGAAGCGAGGGAGTGCACCCCTTTGGCCACCTTCACCACCACTGACCAAGTCCAAGGCATCCACTAGCAGAGAACTCTCTTTGGGTATGTCTTGTCCTCCCTTATTCTCTGCTTCCATTAAATTTTCATTTGCTCTATCATCTAGTCCTCTATAATTTGGGGCTATCTATGTTTCTACCCCCTGCACAAACCACAAGATCAGTCCCCTCATCTTTGAGTTGGACCCCCATCCCTCTGTTGAGCCTCCATTCATTTTCCCAACACAAGAGATCCCCATCCCTGGGACTGCCCCCGAACCTCATCGCTACCACCTCCACCCCCATACCGGAGAAAATATGTTGGATGCCATTGGCCTTTGCATCTCTTCATTACTCTTTGTCCTGAAGCCCGCTCGAGGAGACTCCTCTCTATCCAGAGCTAAATAGAAGGCGGGGCTAGAGGTGGTTTCTGAGAAACATCTTTCACTAGATAGGGTCCTTAGAGCATAGAGCCCTCCTCCGGTGTTCTCCCCATGAAGGCCATCTCCTTCAATTGCAGAAGGATAGCTAGTCTAAAAAAAACTAGCACTAGGGAGACTCCTTTAAAAGGAACCTGTTGATTTAGTTCTTCTTCAGGAAACCTTGGGTACAACAGCCATCACAACACCTCTTTTGGAGTCCATGCTCCTTGGTTGGAATTTCCATGCCTTGTTTGTAAATCGTCGATCAAGAGGCATAGCCCTAGGTGATAAACCCTGCTCTATTAAACTGCTGGGAGCCTGGGGAGGCATAGGGTTCATAGGGGCTGGAATCTACACAACAGAGCTGGGATTGGAGATTAGAGTGTTAAA
Source organism: Pinus taeda (assembly GCA_000404065.3). Taxonomy (NCBI): domain Eukaryota; kingdom Viridiplantae; phylum Streptophyta; class Pinopsida; order Pinales; family Pinaceae; genus Pinus; species Pinus taeda. Next base: position 23,329 of record APFE030317152.1, on the reverse strand, counting down.
CATCTATGGACCCTACCACCATAGAGAGATCTTCTGGGAAAGGCTACTGGGAACCAGCACTTTACAGGCAGACAATCTTATTGTAAGGGGAGATCTAAATTTTTCCCTAGGTTTCTCAGAATCCTGGGGTCTTCAGGCACAAGCTGACCCCCTAGTAGGATTTTTTGAACAACTCCTCACCTCTCATCATCTCATTCATATTCAAATAGAAAAACTAACCCCAAATTGGAGCAACAAACGAATTGGGGAGGCCAGGTTTGCAAGGAGACTAGACCGCTTCCTCATCAAGGAACATCTATTGGAGCAAGGGTACACTTATCGCTAATGGGTGGGATCTGGGGGGATCTCAGACCATTTTCCTATTCATCTGGGAATCTGTGGCACCATCAACAAACCTAAAACCCCTTTAAATTCAACCCCTCATGGTTGAATGACATCTCATACACCAGTCTTGTGACAGACTTTTGGAAGACCCACCCTCCAGATAGGAACAAACACATCATTGAAGGTTTCATGGCCAACCTAAAGGAATTAAAGAAAATTTCCAAGATATGGGCTCACAATAAGAGATGTTAGGAAGAACATTAGGTGATTGAAATTGAGAATTAGATAGCCATCCTTGAGGAAAATGGCAAAGGCACCTTCCTTTCGCTTGAGCTCAGGGAAAAGCTTGTGGAGCAAACAACTCTAAGAGTGAAAATTCTCAAGGACAAAGAGGAAACGTGGCCACTGAGAAGTTGGGCTATTTGGCTGAGAGAAGGGGATGAAAATACAAAGTTTTACCATAAATTCGCAAATAGAAGAAGGGCTTATAACACCATCTGGAACCTAACTAATGAACATGGAGCTGTGGTTGACACTTTCCCCCAGCTGGCCTCATTCGCCACCTCACACTTCAAGCAAGTATACCAAAACCCTCCTAATGCTACCCTGGCTGAGGTCATCAGAGTAGCACAACTGTTTCCTCATTTTACTGGTATGGAGGAAGCTGAACATCTCAATAGAGAAGTTACCATGGGGGAGCTTGAGCCCACTCTAAAATGGTTCAAAAGGGATAAAAGCCTAGGCCCAGATGGGTGGATAGTTAAATTCTACCTGGCATTCTTTGAGGTTTTAGGGAATGACCTACTTAAGGTCATAGAGGAATGCAGGATATCTAAGAGCATGCATGGAGCCATTAACACCACTTTTATAGCCCTCATTCCCAATACTGACAGCCCCTCATCTTATAATGACTTTCGTCCTATCTCCCTTTGTAACTTTCTTTATAAAATCATTTCCAAAATCATAGCCAATCGAATCTGCCCCATCTTATCCGCCCACATTTCCCCTAAACAATTTTCTTTGCTAAAATATAGACAAATTCACAAAGCTATTGGATCATCTCAGGAGGTGATGCACTCAATACAATCCAAAAATATCAAAGGCATGCTTCTCAAAGCTGACCTCTCCAAAGCCTTCGACAGAGTAAGCTGGTTATATCTTAGAATGCTCCTTACCCATCTAGGATTTCCTGTCGGATTTATCAAATGGATTATGTGTTGCATCACCAATGTATCCTTTAGTGTACTGGTCAATGGGGCTGCCTCTCCATTCTTTGGCTCTGAAAGAGGGCTTAGACAAGGATGCCCCCTGTCACCTTTTCTCTTTCTTTTTGTCATGGAACGCCTAAGCAGATTGATCAAGGACATGCATCACAAGGGTAGACTCTCTGGTATACTCTATTATAACCCACCTTCTCTTTGTGGATGATTTTCTTATGTTTCTAAATGGGAGAATAGGGGATCTCACTACCATCCAAAATGCTATCAACCTTTTCAAAACAACTACAAGCATGGCCATCAACAATTCTGAATCCATTATTACTGTCTCTGAATGCCCCCCCATGTAATAAGCTTCGCAGTACAAAGGGTTCCTTTCACCTTGAATCACTTAGACAAGGGCCTTAGATATCTAGGATACAGATTGAAACCACATGGATATAAGATTGTAGACTGGATATGGTTAATTACCAAGCTGGAGAAAAGACTTCATATCTGGTGCCACAAATATCTCTCCACAGCCAGTCAACTGGTGCTCATCAAGGTAGTTCTTGAGGCCAACTCGATCTACTAGATGTCCCTTGCATGGATTCCTAGAGGCATCCTCAATAGAATTCAAAACCTTTGCAGCAGATTCCTTTGGAAAGGTAATCAACTTGGGAGAATATTTGCTTGGGCAAGATGGGACCTGTTATCTATGCCCAAGAGTGGGGTAGATGGGGCATAAGAAAATTAGAGGAGTTTTCCAATACACTGGTGGCCAAGCTTGCGTGGCATCTTCTTACCTCCACCAGTCTTTGGACCAATATTTTTGTTGCAAAATATATCACCTGACTCAGGCCATTGGAGTGGCCGAGACAACCTAGCTGGAACAAAACTGGGATATCTAATATATGGAAAGCAGTTTTGAATACACTTCCCCTTATATGGGATGGACTTACTTGGATAATATCTGATGGGGCTTCTATCCAAATTGATTAAGACCCTTGGATAGGATGTAGTAATGCACATCACCTCCCCTTAGACTTACTACAGATCCTCTCTAAGAAAGGAATCACGCATATAAATCATGTAGCAGACCCAGAGAAATCATCCTTTCTTCATCAAGCATGGAAGACAACCCGTAGCCTGCTCCTCTCCCAACAATGGCATCTAGCATGGCATTCCTACAATTCTGCCCTACAGGAATCCCAAATTAGACTTAGAGAAGGGGAGGATGAGATCATATGGGTTATAGGCAAGAGTGGTCGGTGCTCCCCTAATGAGGGGTACGTTCTACTAGCTAGCAATCACAAGCCACAACTCATTGAACCTCCCCACACAAGACTACTATTTTGGTCAATCCTAAAAAGCAAGGTGCCAACTCGGGAAAACTTGAATAAGAGAGGTCAATATGGGCTATTTTGGTGCTTTTCCTGCAAAAACAATTCTAAATCTCTGGATCATCTTTTTCTGTCTTGTTCAGTCACTATCAGCCTATGGACCTCCACTCTTACCCACCTTCACCTGCCTATCATCTGGGGGGGTCTAACTACCAAGGAAGCTTGGGCAAATTGGTGGGCATCTTCTACATCAGCCAAAACCATAAACCTCCCCCTCCTCTTCTGTTGGGAAATATGGATTGCCAAAAATCGCTACATATTTTGTGACACTGCCCCTCATTGGAATTCCATCTCAGCCAAAATTATAGCCGATTTCAACTCTCTCCTTGGGGACTTAACCACCACACCTCCCAGGAATATCATTCCTCAATCCATAGATCATTCAAAACCCTGGGCATATTTTGATGGCTCCGCTCAAGATACAAGATGTGGTGGTGGGGATATACTACACATTTCGGCAAGCCACTATTATCATATTCAAATGGGACTTGGGATTGGCACCAATAAAATTGTTGAACTCTCCATGACACACCACCTAATCAAATTTGCTATTGAGAAAGATTGCCATGATTTGCAAATCTTTGGTGACTCCAAAATTGTTTGTGACTGGATAAACAAAACCACAACTTGCCACACATACACTTTGGGACATATATTGGCAGAAATTCATAGATGCATTTCACATTTTGAAAGTTTTGTTTGTCAACACATCTACAGGGAACGAAACACCATCACTAACCAACTTTCCAAAATGGTAGCGATCAGGCCACGCAATGTCTGGTTATTACAAGAGCAACAGGGAGTATAAAATTTCTAGTACTACCACTAGCCATATATGGACCATGTAGACCAAGCTTAGTAGGAGCCTAAACTTATGAAAAACAAGTCTCTTTTAACTTGTCTATTTTGAATTCTGTATATACATAATAACTCATGTTTTTAGAAAAACTCTCCGCGTAGAGTATATTTAAATTTTGACTCAATTATGCAGTACTATTTAAAGATTGTTTCCCTACGTGGAGATCTTATTTTGGATATCTTTTTTGGGATCTAAATATTTTTTGAACTACCACATAGCCACACCTTATGCATATGCACTTGCATCTACAACATGTAATTTTCTTATATTAATGAAAATTACGATTTTTCCAAGGGGAAAGAAAACATAACTATATTTAACTATAATACCACATAGCCATATATTATAGTTCTACATATAAAATATAACATAACATAGTTTTATAACTATTTAACCTAACATAAATGTGTGTGTGTGTGTGTGTGTATAACATGTTACAACATAACCATAACTATAGTTCATAACACGACTGTTTTATTAATATTAATACTCAATTTAATAAGGATTCTACACAACATGATAACAAAAATTCTAATAAGATTTGGAATTCTAAAATGAGGTAAAAGCTTAATTTTAGATCATTCATTTTTTTTTTATAGAGGCTCGATCGAGGATAATAGCTCAATCGAGCTATGTAGCTTGATCGATCCATAGTGCTTGATTGAGCCCCTATTAACCACATATATGGCTCGATCAATGATTTATGAAACCCTCGATGAAGCTATTTGAATTTGAAATTTAGGCACATGATCAAGTCTCTTAAGTCGTAAAATTCACAATTTCAGCATCCCGTCGGCAAAATTTCCTACAACACCATCTTATACCTTAGCCAATTTAGGGCTAAATTTGATCCAAACTTATTCATGAATGTACAAAAATACAAAAATACACATATACACAGAGATGTAGCATAAATAAAACTTCATTTCATTAATATCAAAGAGTTGAAATATGCTTACATATAGAAATGGAAATAAACTAGCTCGGGCGAGGGTAACTTATCTTTAAGAAGAGATGTGGCGGCTATGTGCCCTTGAACTGTGTTACAATGAGGCTTGAAGGCCTATTTATTATTGATAAATAATGGAAAACCCTAAACTTCGAAAAACCTAACCGTAGGAGATGAAGAGCCAAAACTATGGGCCCCTTTTTGGTAAATTGGTACATCAACCTCCTGGAGACATAACTTCGGCATATGATCTTTTTTTGACGTGCACAATACCTCATTATAAAAATATATCCAAGAAATACAATTTTCAGTTGCAAACATCAATCATATCCCTAAGGTTTCGCATTTTCCGAAAAGACATTGTTTAGGGCCTCAAAATGGCTACGGAAGTTCAGGACTCGAAAATTGCCAAAAATAGTAAATAGTGCTACAGTTAAGGAAACCGAAAAAATGAAAGAAACAGTAGTGGGGGTCCAAGTGGAATAGGTGGGTGGCCACCAATATCCACCTGGATCATTCCTTTCCTCTTAGGAAGCAACGGTCCCCATTGCGTTGAGTGGCTCAATAAGATGGGGAAACTTCTGTTGAACTTGGTCCCTAGTGAGCCACTTACCTTGGTGTAGGTGTTGGAAAGCTTTGATAACCCAATACAGTTGGATATTCTGTTGGCAATTATTATTGATCTGTGTTTCCATGATCTGATTAGTTGTTGCATGTTCCATGCAGACTAGGTTTAACTTTGGTGGTGTGAGTTGTTCTGCAATGTCGAATGTGTCCAGTAATGGTGGAGAGTATGGACAAAGGCAGTCCACATTGAACACTAGGTGTTGGCCAAGGAATGGTGGAATGTTGAGCTCGAAATAATTGTCCCCTACAACCTTGGTGATGTTGTACAACCCATATTAGAGTGGCCCATCTTTCTTTGATCTCTTCCTTTGAGTCTTCTTTTGTTGGATGTGGTCCTTCAATGCTTTCAATATAATCTCTTTTTTGCAAGACTCTTCCTAAGCTATGGTGATCATTGAGCTCAAGAGGAGTTGTTTGGACATGCTGTGCCTCAGCTTTACAATTGGGTTGAGCTACTCCATTGTATGGTTTTGGAAATGGTGGTACGGGTAGTTGAGTGGAGGTGTATTTTTGAGATGGATGTGGATGGGGTTGTGGTTGGGTAGGTGGTGGAAGAAAATGAGCGGGAGGAGAGTTGTACTGGGGCCTCCACTCCTGGTGAGGTGCATTCCACTAAGGCTGTGGCTGAGCATAAGAGCGAAAAGAATGAGCAACTGGAGAAGCATGGTATTGAGGAGGATACGACCAAGGAGGGGGTGTGGACCAGGAAGGATGAGTAGGGGGACCCTAAGAAGGCATGGAAGTGGCTTGATAGGGGTTGTAATAGGTCTGGGATGTACCTTGCATTCCATTCTGGTAGGGTATGGGTCCATGTGGCCTCCTTTGGTTCATATAATAGAGTGGTTTAGTGGCTCCTTTAGCCCTCTGATATGTAGCTTTAATTGCGGGCAAGGAAGGGTACTAATTCGTAGGATGGTATTCTTCACAGATGAAACACACTTCTAACGAGTGCATTGGAAATTCGTTCCTAGGATGCTTTCTAGTGCACCTAGGAAAAAATATGTCCAAAGCCCTCTTGGCTTCCTCTTGCTTCCTTTGGATCTGTAAGGTATCAAGTTGCATGGCAAGAAACTACCTCATATCACTCTTGAAATCTTCCATCTGATTTTAAAATTCATTTTTGGATATGGTACTGCTCCCAACATTTCTGCTTGTAGCCATTTTCTCTAGAGGAATGTTTTCTTCTTCTTATTCCCTTGAGGTTCTTCAAATATGTCTTGCTGTCCACCTAAGGGTTCTTTAATCACAGCCATCGAAGAAGAGAAAAGGTTGGTTGTGTGAAGCAATGGGGGTGTTGTGCAATAATTTTTCTGAATTATCTCTACTCCTACAAGGCCATGAAAGGAAATATTTTTGTTGATTTTTGTTTTTTTTCTGCTTGTACCTACAAAACTAAAATAGATTGAACTGCAACTAACTATCTTGCTGAAATGAAAATGCGGAATTGAAATGAAAGTAGGAAAGGACTAATCTATTTTGCTGAAATGAAATCGTAGGAATGAAATTCTAGGCTACGCTTGCAGAATTGAAATTGCGGAATTGAAATGCTACTCTACGCTTGCAGAATTGAAATTGTGGAATTGAAATGCTAATCTACGCTTGCAGAAATGAAATGAAAGCAGGAAATGTCTAATCTACTTTTGCGGAAATGAAATTGCAGAATGGAAATGAAATAAACTACTTAGCAGAAAGTTGTAGTAGAAAATAGAAGAAAAGCAACAATCACCAATACTCTGACGCTTCCCCAGCAACGACGCCAAAAAGAGTGGTGGGCCCCAATATTGCAGCAATAATGCTGCAGCTTCTAGGACTCCCTTCTTTAATTTTATCAACCAGTTAGTTCGTAACAAACTTGGAAGTGACAGTGATGTATGCACAAGTACTAGCTCTTGCCACAACTGTCACTTGGTTAACTGGCACAAGTCCACTAGGGGCTTAAGCCAACTTCTATGAGCTCTAAGAATAAGCTTTTTAACTGATGGATGAAAGCTAACTCAAAGAAAGCTAATCTACTTGCGGAAAGAAACTGAAAAGCTGAAAGGAAATGCAAACCCTAATTTTACCAGCTAGCCCTACTGATGCGAAAAAGAGGATGCAATCTACTGAAAGAGATGCCATTGACTTCTAGGAAGGTAAAATTCATGTGTCTAAGTTATCACTATCTGAAGAAAACATCTTTTTGTATTTTTGAATAAGTTTTTAGAATTATCATGCATGTGCTTTCACTACTTTTGACTGTGCAGAGGTGGATCGATGAGAGGAAATGCTGGGAGGAGGTTGGGAAGGTTCAGAGAGGGCCTAAGGGGTCCCGAACACCCTTCTAAAGAGTTTCACAGAGTTTGGCTATCAAGAAACCTCATTCATGAGCTTCTACAGGAAGTCTGCAGGGGTTCTACACGATGTTCTGGAATTTCTACAGGATGTTCTGTAATTTTCTACAAGATGTTCTAAAAAGAGGATTTTGGAGGGTTGATGGAGGAAAAATGGTGGGAAAGTGGAAATGGATGTTGTATAATGATGTTAAGGGGTCTAGGACTTGGTGGATGAGGCTAAGGAGCGATTGGATTTGTTCAAGGATGGAGGAAGTGATGATGCACACGAATGTAGAAATTAGGGCAAGGTGGGGAAAGTATGGCAAATGAAGGGTAGGAATCATGGATTAAGGGTTGGAGTAGATTATCTGATGGAGTATGGGCAGATAGAGAAGTGGTACAGGTGCTCTGCAAGTTGTTTTTCCAACTGAACCAACGAACACTTGTAAAATCAGAGACCTAGTTACGTTGACCTAATCTGATATAGCTAATAGTAAAGAGAACGAACAACCGTTTATTTGCAATGAAACCATGTATAATACATATGCAACGAAGCAATCAAGAATCTGAACATGTAACCAACTTCTGCAAATAAGAATCGAACACTAATGATTGCATGGCGAAGCAAAGAAAGTGTTTTTGTTGGCAGCAAGGTCACCTTGATCCTAGCTCCTAATCCCACTGAGGGAGAGGTCAAATCAGAGGTGCTTGATGGCCCTTTTTCTGAAGATATTCCCTGTTATTAACCTATCAAATCAATATGAACATGAAAAGCTATTTTAATCATCAAAAACAACCTAAATAACAAAACAAGATTTAAATCTAAATAGCAGATTTTATTGTAAGAATGTAGAAAAGACACATGAAAGTAAAAAAAGGAGGTACTGGGCACTTGAGATGGGCCCAAATCCAAGATCTACAACCTCCTAAGAGATATTTAGAGCTGGTGCAAAGCTGGATTGATCTTTATTGAGCAAGACAAGAAGAGTTACATCAAAAACTGTCCACAAGGGAAAGCTTGAAAATGTGCTGAAATGCAAAGCTAATCTACTAACTAAAATCGAACTACAAACTTGATAACTTCTACCTACAAAGTGACTAACTGAAATGAGGCCCTAAGCCCTCTTATTTATACAAATTGAGGACCCCAACAACCCTCCTAAACTTTAGGAACTCAGCTACCAAAACTTGTAGTTAACAACACTTTTACTAGCACTTGCTCGGCTGCCCTTGTGATAATCGATTTGGTGGCCCCTGAACTCCGAGCTGATGGTGGAGAATTCAAGGTAAGGGCCCATAAATGAAGGGGACACCTTCCTACAAATTCTCTCCCTTGTTCTTCCACGAATTTGGCTTCCAAGTGCTCATTAAAACCTTTGATTTTGCCTCAAAGTTGACTAAAAATTTGCACAAAGCACCCATTAGACTTGTTGGCATAATGACTAACCCAATTCACTCTATTAGCATAAATATAATAAAAAACATGCAATAAACTAATGAGAATAGTGGATTAATTCGAATTAGGAGGTTGAATGAGCCCATATAATTATCCATTTTTGGGGCTCATCAGACCTGCTGAAAGATGTGCTAAATGCGCTCAATGAAGTTGTTAGCCCTGTCAACTTCAAACTAGACATGAGACGAATTTGCTGGAGTAGCTGCAAATGGTATGGCCACATCAATGGGACATAGTGGCTGGAATCCCAATCCCACCTGAAAATGGTTGTGGTCAGTTGAGCTATGGATATCTCTCTTATAGTTGTGCTAGACATAAGGGAGGCTTTCATCCCATGTGCATGGATGCTTTGAGTTGTACAAGCATAGAATGTGTACGATCATCCTATTGACGACCTTTGTTTAGCCATCAGTTTGGGGGTTGAAAGTCATGGACTTAGTGAGCCTGTTATCCAACATTGACCAAATACTTGACCAAAATGTACTTAGGAACCTACTGTCCTGTTCCGAGATAATGGACTGTGCGATCCAAAGGTGTACCCATACCTGTTCAAAGAAGAGCTTAGTAGTGGCTTCCACTGTGATACTCTTCTTGCAAGTTGCCAGAATGGCCATATTAGAGAATTTGTTGACGACCAAGAAATGTAGTCATTTCCATGCTTAGTAGAAGGAAGGTTCGACGTGTAATCCATGGAGATGGATTCCCAAGGGTGACTAGGAGTAGGCGGAGGAGTATATAGGCATTGCTTCTTGATGGTTCATTTTACACTGGCATGGGTAGTGTAGGATATGATGTACTTCCCAACATCGTGTCGAAGGTTCGGCCAATAAAAATACTTTTGCAGCACTACCATTTTTTATCTACCCTAAAATGTCTAGTGACCCGACTGTAGTGTGCCTCCCAAAATTTTTTGACATGCTTGATTGGACAAACATAGAGGTGTCCCATGTGGCATAACAATTCATCGTGGAGGTGAAAATTTGGAACTTGCTTGCCTTCCATAAGTGTTTGGTATGTGTTGGCAAATTCTAGATCACTCTTATAAAGATGTCACTACCACAAAATCTCGTGCCCACAAAAGTCAAGCACAGGGGTTAGCTCCATGACCGGTGGTCAGTTGAGGTAGTCTGCAACATTGTTGATGCTTCCCTTCTTATACTTAAATTTCAGATGGAACTGTTACATGTATGTGGACCATTTCTGATGGTGATCGTGATGCAACTTTCCTTATGTTTGTATGAACTGCAAGGGTCATTAGTCTGTATGGATGATCGTTTCCTTCCCTGTAATGTAATTCTTCCATTATTGGAAGGCTTGCGCAATGGAATACATCTCTTTTTCATAGGTGGGATACTTTCAAAATGTGTCTGAAACTGTCTCACTATGATATGCCACTGGATGCCCTTACTAAGTAAGAACTACACCAATAGCATAGTTAGAGGAATTTATCTCGATCTCAAATGGTTTTTGTAGGTATGGTAATGTGATCACTCGTATAGAGCAGAAGCGATGCTTCAACTTGGAAAATTCCTTCTATTGGGACTCATACCAAAGGAAATTTTCTTTCGCTCCTCCCTTGGTGACATGACTCAAGGGCCAAGTGATATGAGAGAACCCCAACATGAACTTGCGGTAGAAGTTGGAAAGACCTAGAAAGTTGTGGAGCTCTGTTAGAGTGGTTGGGGTTGGCCAATCTTAAATGACTTGTATCTTCGATGGGTCCACATGCACACCCTTCTCATTAATCATTTACCCTTCATATTGAACCTAGATCATACCAAAAGTGCATTTCTCCAAATTCACACACAATTTGTGTTACTGCAGGGTTTGGAGGACCTATCGAATATGGTGGAGGTGCTCTTCCCAACTTTGGCTGAAGATTAGAATTTCATCCAAATAGACCACTATGAATGAGTTGGTAAAGGGTCACAATATGTTGTTCATCAACCTAACGAAGGTTGTGAGGGTATTCGTTAACCTGAAAGGCATGACCAACCATTCGAAAAGGCCCTCCAAGGTTTGAAGACAACCATCCACACATCAGAGGGTTCAACTGATATCTAGTGATGGCAGGACTTGAAGTTAATATTACTGAAGTATTTTCCACCCTTAAGTTGGTCTAGAAGGTCATCAATCCATGGGATTGGATACTTGTTTCAGGCAATGATCTTGTTCAGTACTCAATAGTCAATTCAGAGTCTCTAGGCCCTGTCCTTCTTCTATACCAGCATGATAGGGATCCCACAGGGTGATGAACTTGGCTTGGTGTGACATTTTTTGCAAAAACTCCTGAATCTACCCCTTGATTTCATCGTTCTCCATAATAGAGCATCAATATATCGGTCCATTGGGTAGCGACATGCTTGGGGCCAGATCGATCAAGTACTTGACCTGACAGTGTAGAGGTACCATTGTGGGTGAGGTGAAGATGCCCCTGTCCTCCTCCACAACCTTGTCCATATGTTGTTTCCATGTAGAGGAGCCCTGTCTAGCGATCTTGGCCATAATATTCTTCTTTCCCTGAGGGTGAATCATAAGGAAAAAAGAATTCCCAGTCTGGGATATGATCTTACTTTATTGCTTTGCAATTATCAAAGAAATGGTGGTACACAGTGCTACCTCTGGTATATTTTACAAATTATCACCCAAAGTGATAATAATAGTGTGAGGCCTAGACTCATACACAACATGCCACTTCCATAAGTATGGGTTGGCCTAATAATACATCACAAACTTCAAGAGGAGCAACATCACACAATACCTCATTCGTAAAGGGCTTGATGCTATAGGGAAGGCGACAATATTAGTTGACGTGAAGATCATGCCCTTGGTGAAGCCACCTGATGGTGTATGGATGAGGTGTGGTGGGATCGATAGGCCCAACCTCTTCACGACCTCTATTGAAATGAGGTTCTTTTGTCTCCCATTGTCGAAAATGAAATGCAACATAGAACCCTTCACCCACATCTGTGAGTGTAAGAGCCACTCCCCCTGCTCTATCTTGGTGGTGGAAATAGTGGAAATAGGCTTCGCATTAATAATCTACTTCCCTTTGTAAATCCACTTGTTGTTGGTCTTTGACTCAGAGTTAGAACATGGATCTCATTCAAAAGCCTTCAGCTCGAACACTGGCGGCTGATCGTCTCGACACTCACTAGTGTTGTGAGTGGGGCTGTTATGTAACTCACGCCATTTCCATGTGTCTTTCTTTGTCTTTGTGGTGTTTTTCTTCACTTTCAGCTTCAACGGGTTGTCTTGGGTCACCCTGCCTTAGATGTTTCCTTTGTTCTGCAGCTTGCGAGTGCCTTTCCCTTGCTTCGGATTCGCAGATCCAAAGTCTTAATTCTTCTGTTTAAATTTTTGCATGATCTTGATAGTGTATCGATAGGTGGTGCCAAGTCAGGAGATGTCCAAGAACTCCATCTCACCCTAGATGTACTTTTGTAGAGAGTTGCAGTACTTGAGTACCAAATGCCACTAAGAATCCTTAATACCCAACTTCGCACATAGGGTATGGAAAATGTTTGTGAACTCCAACACATCTTGGTACCTTCCTTACCGCAGCATGGTCCACTTTATATATTTATCTTCCTAGTTCCCAATAGGGTAATATTGTTCCTTTATGGTGTCTTAAAAATAATTCTAGGTGGGTGTGACTGAAAACAATGAGTATTCCATCTCGTCCGTTTGTTCACAGTAGGTTTCCCACCAATCCTTGATGTGTGGGGTGGCTTTGAGAAGTGAAAAAGTAATATTTTCCCAATTGGAAAAATCATGAACTAAAAAATATCCTTCCAACAATTTAACCATCTATCTATAATGTCTGCATCTATCTGGCCCTCAAATATGGGAATATCAAAGTTAACTTGTACCTTAAAAGGAGTAGTGCCTCTAGAGTGGCTGCTAGATGAATATACGTCAATTATGGGTAGCCCCTGAAGGATCTAGGAAGTGGTATCCATCATGGCATTCATTTTTCACTTGAGGTCTTCCTTGAGCAACATTTTGGAATGATCTACTACCCCCACATCTTTCTTTTCTTCCACCATGGGAGGCCATCGGGGTTTGTGAGGTTGGTCTTGCAAAGGTTCAACCAAATCGAACACTAACTCCTTATACCTTGACCTTGTTGGGGACATGCAAAGTAAAATAGAGAAAGAGCATACTGTTCTGATACCACTGATCTAGACTTATGGAGGAATGTAAGAAAATATAGAAATACACATATAGACAGAGATGTAGGAGAAATAAAACTTCATTTCATTAATATTAAAGAACTAAAATATACTTACATACATACATGGAGATAAACTAGCTCAAGTGATGGTAGCTTATCTCTGAGAAGAGATGTGGTGGATAGATGCCTTTGAACTACGTTACAATGAGGCTCAAAGGCCTATTTATTATTGAGAAACAATGGAAAATCCTAAACATCCAAAAACCTAACTGTAGGAGATGAAGTGCCAAAACTATGGGCCATGTTTGGGCAAATTGGTACATCAACTTCCTAGGGTTGTAACTTTGGCATATGATCTTCATTTGATGTGCACAATACCTTGTTAGAAATATCTATCTGAGGAATACAACTTATTGGAATCTCACAACCCAAAAACTGCCAAAAATAGTAAGCTGTGTTACATTTAAGGAAACTGAAAAACTAAAAGAAATAATGGTGGGGGTCCAAGTGCAATAGGTGGGTGGCCATCAATATCCCCCTAGATCAAAATTTTTCCTTAGCTGGCAGAGTTGATAATGTTATATTCATGAAGGAATCCTCTATCCAATGGCATATGAGTTTAACATTTTTGAATTCATATGATGTTTTTCATCTAATTTCTTTTAAATATAATGCTTGAAATATTTTAGAATTTTTTTAAAGAGGTTGAATAAAAAATCAATATAATAAAATATACACAACGAAAAAATTTCCAAAAACACTACATTTGAGTCCTCTTCAAAAGGGTACTTTTGGTTTTTCAATTTATTTAAATAGTTAAAAAAAACCTTACGTGAACATGTGTCTGCAAAATTCAATTGAAATATTACTTTGCAACTTCGAAAAATAATAAAAAAAAATATTTTTGCATAGAAAAATAAATTTTAATATGAAAATTTTACCTCTCTCCATGTAGATCATGTTCATATATATAATTTTTTTTAATTACACATTTTATACTAAGTTATGCTAAGCAAACACACACATACCTCTTAAGGTGTGTGAAAATTTGCTAGGACAAGCATTTCATTTAATCGAAAATTGACATATTATATGACATTAAATGATTTTACAAAAAATATTATTAGGACAACATTTTTCCCCACAATTTGTCTTTTTACTCTGAATCAAAATTCACAGTGCTTATATGAATTTTGAGGGCTTCAATTCGATAAAAGAGGAAAAACTTGAAATTTCATCACCATATTTGGCCCAAAAGTGTAACCCATCTTCATGCTTTCACCCTTTAGTTTTATTGAAGTCTTGGTTGCATGCCTCTAGATTTGGAGCATTAGGAACCTGGACTTACATGAAATCCATTTCATCCCTCGAATCCTGAAGGAATAACAACTCATGTGAGAAGTTGAATGTAGGTCTAGAGCCAAAACTGGGATATGTTGAACTTCCATGCCAAGAGAACTTGCAGTTTTTACTAGGGCTGAAGACAATCATTGTTTGTAGTGCATCCCTGTACCTAGATTCTAATATTTTGTTTGCTATAATAAAGTGAGATAGTGGTATAAGGTTTTAATCTAATCATTGTTTTCCTATTGTCCATTGTTCCAGTTCTAAGTTTTGTTGGTTTAAGTCTAGAGATTTCCTTTTAAATATTTATGGGGTGCATTGGGACTGACTCTCTGGTGTCTTCGATTATGAGGGGGTCTCTATTTGGAGGTTTTTTTCAATGTATTCAATGTATGGGACTTTATTTTCTGACAATATTGGGTCATAAAAAAAACCCGTGTTCCTTTATGGTTGTATTTTTTTAATTCATTTAAACTCCTTCTACTCAGTCTAGGTCTAGTGTGGGTCAATTATCTTTCTCGGTTCCTTTTCTATTGGCGAAACATGCCATGGAAAAACATGCATAGCTGCAGGGATTTTGGGGCAAAGGCTAGCAAGGTTGGTTGCATGCCCAGACCCAGGCTCATGACACCACAACCATCTTTCACTCTGCTACTCATTTGAATATTCATGATGATTTTTTTTCTCACTCTACTAATTTTAATATTCATGAAGAAATTCTTCAACTCGAAACTGTCACCAGTAATGACTGCCAAGCATACTCTAACTCTTAGATCATGTAAGAATTAGTATATTTAGTTCCGAATCTTATTCATACCAAGGGGAGATGGGACAAATATCTCAATTTTATCACCCTCCATTCACAGCTAAAATATCTTTTGGGTAATGTCTTGAAAAAGAAACATAAAGAATGTAATGATATAATTTTTTCCCTTAATGAGATAAAGAGGGTGTAGCATCATCAAAAATCATATTTTTTCTAGATTTGATGCTCAATTGGCTCATTTGGAATTCCATCTTCAATGTCAACTCAATCCTTCTTCTCCTACTAGAGACACTGCATAAGATCCCACTGCAGTGACCTCAGATTCTTGATCATTGGCCCTCAATTGCTTTAGTTTCCTTCTTCTTTATGTTACTCAATATTTATTAGATCTAGCTATTTATAGTAGTAGTATAATTTATTTTGACTCTTGTTATTAGATTATTGGTTAAGAGATTTAATTTCCCTCATGGCATATTGAGACCAATAATCTATGACGAACTAAGATGTGTTGAATGATGTAACGTGAAATTTTTAGGTAATGAAAAATTAACTTTCTTATATATATATATATATATATATATATATATACACACACACACACACACACACACACACACACACACACCCTATATTAAAGTATAAATATATTTTTCCTAAATAATAAAGACACTTATCTAAGCACAATTCATAATAAAAAAAATATCAAAGAAAATTGAATTTTGACGAAGTGAAATCAAAATCGTTAAATATAACCAGCATAGATCCACATTAATTGACTAATAAACATCAAATCTCTCAAGATGCAAATTTATTTTTGAGTACAAAACCTTAAGAAAAGTTTTCCCCTCTAGAGATTTGATTCCTCTCATAACTTGCTATATCTTTAGTTAAATTGGATCTATGCTAGTTCTTAATAATATTATTTATACTATATAAATTTCACATCTCTATAGATAAAAGTATTCTCATTTTTAATTATATTAAAACATTGATTTTATCTCTATAGAATATCACGAAATATTTTTGGTAGTGGTGCATATAGAAAGTTTAGTTATACTTAAAAATAATTATAACCATTTTTATTTTAGATTTAATTAA
Organism: Pinus taeda; assembly: GCA_000404065.3. Classification (NCBI taxonomy): domain Eukaryota; kingdom Viridiplantae; phylum Streptophyta; class Pinopsida; order Pinales; family Pinaceae; genus Pinus; species Pinus taeda. Next base: position 6,818 of record APFE030317152.1, on the reverse strand, counting down.
AAAATGTTATAAAATTAAATTAAAACAAAATATTTATAAAATATGTTGATTGTGAATGAGTTATGGTTTTTGAGCATATGGTATTGATAAGCCATGGTATTGTAACAAAGTCCATTTACAAGTTATTTATATTATAATTATTAAGTTTTTATGTTCTTATAAATTCAATTTAACTAGCAATTGCACTTGAATTTGCAAAGGAAATGTCGTAAGGCATAACTTTTAGGAAAATTGTGCCATATAAAAATGATTGAAGATAAAAATTAGTAAAAAAAATACCATTTAAAGCTAGAAGATAAAGAGAAATAACTTACATTATACAAAATTGATAGATTCTATAACCTTTCCAACATGGACTGCCTCTTAATTTTCAAAGATGGTCTTCCAAGTTCCAATAGCAAATATTTGATAGAATTTGAAAAATTACAGGGAGTAGATGACATAAGATAAGTTAAATAAAATAATATTAATTCATGAATAATATGATGGCTATGTTTCCAAATCTAAATTTGCATCACAACCTCACAAATTTTAGACATCACCACGTATTAGATGAAATCCAGAGATCAACTCCCAATTATCCATAACTTTTGGTGTAAAATATGCAAGTTTCATGGGAAACTCTAGCATAGTGCAGTTGATGATGTTCAATATCTCCAATGTTTCCTATGAGAACATCATCTCTAAAATTGTAAAGAAACATTTTGAATTTCACTAACACTAATAACACACTATTTCAGTATTTTTCATTTCCCCCTTAACCGTATAGGGTGTACATCTCATGGTGGCCAAAATTCTAATCTGTATTATAACTTCTTGTATGTATCATCGATTTATATTGACAATTGCAACAAACCTTTGTAATCATTTACATGGTGAAGAACCCTCTACATGGTTGAAGACATTGATTATTCACACATTCCAATAAACCACCAACCACCTATAACTTGACCAACTCAAAAATACACAAAAAAATTTAATTAAGAAAAACCCTCTACATGGTTGAAGACATTGATTATCCACACATCCAATAAACCACCAACCACCTATAACTTGACTAACTCAAAACTGCCCAACAAAAATTAATTGAAAAAAACAATAACGTAGAATTTTTATTTTAACATAAGATTTTTATTTTTCTTTTTCCAACAATTTTGTAAATTATTTTATGTTGATGGGGAATATTTTCATCTATGTAACATTCGAAACCCTTCTATTTTAAACTACCTTTTTGTCATTTTTTTCTTATAAAGAATACATTTTTCTATGCTATAAAAAAGCTTATTGTGTCACCCTTACTAATCCACACATATCTACTTTTGAGGTGTCATTCATTATATTCTTTGTTAGGAATATCATATCTCTCATGTTATGGTTCTCTAAGAATGGTGAGTACATCCTTCTAGAATATCCCATTGGAATTAAGATACAAGGATTTTATGTTATGTTCCACTTCATTTAAATAGGCTTATTGATTTTCTTTATGATGTTGAGACCATTTTCACGACCTATTTTAGTATGGAATTTTTTTTTTCAAATTGAGCCATATAGGAGTTCGAGCATGAGGGATGTAAATGTGACCATGTGTCCTCGACCATATTTCTAAAATCCTCTTTAGAAAACCAATATTTGTTGAAACAAAGTGGGTGTGAATGTTTATTTGAATCGACATATGATCTAAGAAAAATGGGGATATGATTAAACAATTTGTTGTGAGATAGTCTGAGGGTTAAGAAAATCATCTGAAATGAGGAACCTGTTGAGGAACTTGTATTGAATCGTTTTGATGTCCAAAATGGTCTGTGAAAAGCCAAGAAACCTCTTCTTCAAGGATAATAGAAGACTTTGTGCTCAATGAGCAAGAAGTTATCTCCTTTTTGCATCTCCTACAAATTCTTTCAACTTGAACCAAGAAGACTTGGAGTTAGTTTTTCTAGATTTTCCATGTGTGTTTTGAATAATTTTTTTTTTCTTTCGCACATGTATTTTATTTTCATTGCGATTTTCAATATCTAAGGTGTGATGTTCAGATGACAAGTCTATGTAGTTTAAAATGAAATCTAGGGAAAAATGTTTTGTTGTTATGTAGCATCTTGGTATTTTTTATTTAACTTCTATAAAAAGTGACACATTTGACTCCAATACAAATGAAGTAACACATTATGATAATCTAGTATACTCTATATTGTCTCTTATGCCAGTGAAATAAAATATAATGACAAATTGTTACAAAATCCACTTACAAGAATTTACTTGCAAATGCGTTATGTTAATGAATTATAGTCTATATTGACTCCTCTACCAGTCAAATAAATCTAATCAAAGATCATACCAAATCCACTTTAGAATAATTTCTTTGAAAATGCCTCCTATGTGTTCATCATTTCAATTTCAATTTTCCATATATTTATCATGTTATTGATTTGTTCAATATTCGAAATCCTCATGTGATGCTCTACATATCCAGATTCCATAGTTGGAATGTATAGCCTCCATATGCCATTAAACTGTCAGAATGGGTGATATGTTGACTTTCAAAAAACTAAAGAGGATTCTAGAAATGAGCTAAATTAAGTAATTGGGACAATTAGGTAGATTATACATTGCGATCCCAAGAAACAAAATGAAGCAAAAATATTGAAAATCAAATAATGCCAATGAAAATATCACTATGATCAGAACATTTATGGCTACCAATTTCCTTTGGTATATAAAATCCCAAGGAAAATAAGTTCTCAATTAATGAAATCGGTTAAAAAACCAAGGGTCCAATCTAAAACAAATATACAAACAATATAGAAACTTTCAACATGTTGTTGCATGACCTTGTAATCCACAATTCTATCATTTGAATGCCCATTAACTGCATTAGTGGAAACTCATCTACAAGGGAGTAAAGATCACTCCCTATCAAAGATAATGTACAATTTTCTCAAATTTCATTCATTGTAAGAAGAGGAAATTGACTCACCAAAACTATATAAGCTTGAAAGTAAAAAGCCTAGATTGTCCACACTCTTGCTTGCTACTATACATAATGATAAGCCTCAAGAATCTATTTTGCAACAACCCAAATCTTCATTCCACCACCCCAAATAACCAAATCCATCATCAGTGATGGGCTATGTATCCTACTTCCTTGATTTTCATTGTAGGACCAGGGCTTTCCTAATTATGCCAGAACATATTTCATGATCCTTAAAATCTCATTAGCATTGGGGTTGGTATCTCCAACTTTCTTCTTGCTACTAGGAAACTAGTGTAGGCCTTTGTTCTGAGGGAAATTATAGTCTTGCACATCACGAGCTCTGCGACTATTAAAAGGGGAAATAGGTCCTATCCATAGGCTTGATTGTGGTGTGGGGGTAGCAAAAGGAGTAGAATATAGATGGCTAGAAGTTAAATAAATTTAAACTAATAAATTATACATATCAAAAATATTATGCAATAAGATAATTAATAAATTATTGATAAATTTAAAATCAAACTCAATACATAATGATAAACATATCTCACATAAAAAAAAATTCACCTCCACTATTTAATAAATTTAGAAATTAAAATACTTCCAATCATAAACCGTAGTTTATGGTTATTCACTAATATTTTAAGGATAAAAATTTATCTTAACTATTTAATAAATTTAGAAATAAAAATACATTTTCTCATAAACTATATAATTCTTTGGGGAAGATCCCAAGGATAGAAATTTATTTTAAATTGTAAAAAAATTATCTTTGTAAGCTACAAAATAGTTGCGATACTTTGAAGAATATTTGTGACACTTTTAATGATGTAGTGTTTATAAAATTTCGGTAGTTGTTAAGATAAGATAATTTTATCTTAAAAACTTTGAAAAAATTATAATTATTTAAAAAAATAAATAAATAAAATTAACAATTCTTTAAGAAAAAAACTTGAAAAATCAAACCAGCATTCCCAAATTTTACAGCTAATTTTTTCCTCATAAATATCCCATAAAAAATAGCAAAGTACATTGCAAAAATAAAAACGGAAAAGTACATCTCACAACTGAGATAAATGTGACAAATAGCCTGAACTCATTTGGTGTACATAGAACAACAATATTTTCTTAACCCAAGCAAATCGATGTAATACTAAATCCAGAATGGTATTCTCTTAACAAAACATCGTTACTACAAAATGAAATACAATGAAATTTGATGTAATACTAAGTCCGAAACCACAACCGTAGTGCCAAAAAAATGGTGATTACAATTTCTTGTTTTAACTATTGTAAAATGCGTATGTGTACTCTAACTATCAGACTCCATTATAAAAGAGAGAACTACTCATGCTGAATTTTTTAACTAGTATAACTTGTCTAGAAATTTAGGTTTCACAATTACATCATCATCTACTTCATTACAATATTTTATTTCCATTAATTAAATGGTAGAGAAATCTAAACCTGACTATCAACCCATTGTAAATTTGGATCATCGGAATGTTCAACCTCAATGCCATTGGTATCCTCAATGTTGATCTCACGAAAATCTTGTTGATGAGCAAGACTTTGTGGTGTCTCAATTGGAAGGCTTTTCAAATGCATTAGGATTTCTGGTTCTGACGCGTCCAGATTTAGTTTAATTTTGTGAAGTACCCCATTATTGGTTCCCATCCTAATGCAATAGTCGGGGTCACTGGCCAAGATTCTCAATATGTGTAGCCCTGATACGCTGAAATCTAAGTATTTATACTCATCTACGGACTGACCCTTGTACTGTTTCAGTGAGATTTCAATCTAATTACTATTGTACAACCATTAGGGATTTTTGAGGTCTAAAATGGGTATCCTAAAGAAATTATAAAATAATAGTGCAAATAATAAAATAATATTATATTACATCATGAAATTTTAGACGGAAAAAAGACAAAACTAATTTTTCAACACGTTTTTTCAATTTATGTCCGTATGGGTTTACTCAAATTTCGAGCAGAAACACTTGTTGGATGCATAATTTGATTCCTCATCAAAGGAGTATCCATGTTGCATACTTTTGATGGACCCTTTTATATGAAAAATGAAAAATACATTAAAAATTTCATTGTAATCACTTTTTTCATGTATTTTTCATTTTTCCTGTAGTAGGGTCGATAAAAAATGAGAAATACATGAAAAACGTGATTGTAATCACATTTTTTCATGTATTTCTCATTTTTCGTGTAGTTGGGTCTACGAAAATATGCAACATGGGTACTCCTTGGATGGGGAATTAAATTTTGCATCTAACGAGTACTCCCACTCAAAATTTGAATAAAAACTTAGGGAGATAAGTTGAAAATAAGAGTTGAAAAGGTAGTTTTATTATTTTATTATTTTCTAATATTTGTACTTTTTTACTCCAAAAATGGTGAATCATCCCCCATGGTTGACATCATCATCTTGAATCCTATTCATTCTTATAAAGTTTATTTTTGGTTTCCATTTTTCTTAGGAGGTCCATCTTGGACCTCAAAAGTCACCTAATGAAAGTGTTTATGGATTCCATAGACTCAAGAATGGCCACCACCCACATAAAATTCCAGGGTATCTCCACCAATTTGGTGATGATCTTTACAGTCACTATTGAAATTCCCTGGTCATCAGGTTTGTCTTAATTCAACATCTCAATCAACCTCCCCACAACATCTCGCATGTTTCTGATCACCCTCAAAAGTCTCCTATGCAAACTCATGTTCATTCACAAGCACGAACAAAACTAGAGCCCCGATGACCTGATTGAAAGTTTTCGAAAACATAGCCATCATCATTTACATCTCCCAACAACATTCCTCGGTCCACATACCAAAATTCGGTATCACTAAAACTATCTCATGTTTCCTAGAAAAGGTTGATCTAAGTTGAGAAAGCATAATGAAGGAAAGAATAATTCATGAAAAATTTTAAACTTTAAATCCAAAAATAGTTTACAAAATAAAAACCATAGAATTTAGCGGCTACAAAACATAGAATTTAGAACTACGCCAATACAATTACAGATGAAAAATGTACATGCCCCACATAATACTCATCATGCCTATTATCAATGTTACTCTCGTTTTAGACAAAAAATGATGGGCAGGAAAATTCGTTTGTTAGGAGGACGCTGAACTTGGTTCCTTTTCTTAGCCAAAACCTGTGATAGGTAGATGTTCATCAGTTATAATTATTTTGAAGATCATCAAGTTAAACGGTTACACAAATCAAGATTAATTTGACAGTTAAAACAATGAGATCTAAGGGTGGAAGAACTCTTAATCATCTAACAATAGATTTGATGATGCAGAGGAATGCAAAGTGGCAACTAGGGGAGTTCGTCTCAAAGGGAAATTCCTTACAACGTAAATATCGTTATAGAATCATTATTTTAATTTATATGGTAAAACAAATCTTAATGTATTGCTACTATTTATAAGTTATATATTTAATGTGATATGTATATTATGCTTTTCTTTTATCTAAAAATTTATTTGTAATTTAATATAAAGAAAATATAATAAATAAAATGAATTATTGATTTTAATAATTACTACTTTTCATTTTATAATTAATCTGAGACAACGATTTGAATTTTACACTCATTTATGGATACACTGCAATTCTCCATCCAATACTAGGCTCTATAACACTGTAACTTTTTATTATTTTCTTTTAACAATTCTTTTAAATCATGAACCAACATTTAAATATTTACACTCATTTAGGGAGAATACATTTCCCTATGCTAGGCTTTATACTGCTTTTAACATTTTATTTCATTTTAAATTAAGTTATAAATGTTTAAAAATATTTACAGCACTACAACATCAAAACC
>APFE030317146.1:0-10480 GCA_000404065.3 Pinus taeda | reverse complement strand
TTAGAAAAATAAGAACATCATCTACAAACAAAAGATGAGGGAGAGATGTCATGTCCGATATCTGGACTCCCCCCAGAGCTCCCACCGCGCAAGAATTTTTTATCAGTCTTCTTAAGCCTTCCATGATCAACAGGAAAAGCAGAGGGGATAGAGGGCATCCCTATCTCAGCCCCCATTCAGCATGGAAAAAACCAAAAGCCGCCCCATTGATAAGAATATTGTAGGAGGCAGAAGAGACAACACATGATCCAGGATATGGAGTGGGCGAAACCAATATGAGTGAGGATGAGCTGCAAGTAGGACCAACTAACTCGATCAAAATCTTTGGAAAGATCTATCTTAAGGATAATGGACTTTTTATTTTGTTTCTTGATTGAGTGGAGGCCTTCCTGAGCAGCCCCAGTGGCTTCATGGATCTAACGGTTGCTAAGGAAATCAAACTGCTCCTTAGATATCATCCTAGATAAGATTAGTTTAACACAATTGGCTATGGTTTTGGATATAATTTTGTAGATGCAATTGCATAGGGAAATAGGTCGATAATCGTCAAAGGTGAGGGGTTTGTCAACTTTGGGGATGAGGGCTAGGAAGGTCGAGTTAAAACCATCATGCATTTTGCCTGTAATTATGCATTCCTCAATAGCCAGTAGAAGATACAGCCCAATAAACTCTATGAAGGTGTTGTAGAATTCCATGGGCCACCCGTCCAACCCCAGGTTTTTGTCCTTGTTGAAACATTTCAGCACTGCTTATAATTCCCCCTATGATACAGTGACGTTTAGGGCCTCCACCTCTTTCGGCTCAACAGATCTAGGGAGTACCTCAGCAATGCGCAGAATCTCTCGAAGTGTGGCACACCTAGGAGCCTTAAAAATATTTGAAAAATGGTGCATTCCCATATCTACTAGCTAATTGAAATTGATAGCCTCCCTACCTACATGATCTTGCAGCTCCCATATGGTATTGATAGACTTTCTCCCTCGAGCATATTATTGAAAGAACTTAGAGTTTTCATCACCCGCTTGTAACCAAATTTCTCTGCTCTTTAATCGCCATGATTCCTTTTTCTGTCTCAAAAGTCTGATCTTCTCCGATTCTAGTTTGATAAGATGTTCCTTTGCTTCAGCAAAAGCATAACTAGCAATCCTTGTGGCTTCCAAAAGTTTGAGGTCCACTTCAATCCTTCAAAGATTGGCCTTGTCCTTTTACTGTTTGTTCCTCGCCCAACTGATGGTTTTTTATTTTAAATAGGCCAATTTTTTTGCAATTACTTCAGTCGAGGAGGAACTGCCATCCTAGCTATAGTGAGTCCAGAAGTCTCTGAGAATTTTGTGGAATTCAACTTCAAAAAGCCAAGTTGAGTTGAACTTGAAAGGTGACTGGGGCTTGTGGTTGTCATCTCGAATCTCCAAGAAGATCGAGGAATGATCTGAAAGACCAACCGATCCCACCCACTGGCGAATGTGGTCCAATTTGGTTAATAAGGAAACGATCCAATCGCCTGGCCAAAGCATCCTCCCCAATCCTTCTATTCTTCCAGGTTGACATAAGCTTTGTCGTATTAATGTTCAGAAGGTCATGGGAATCCATCAAGACTTCAAAAAAGGCTGTTAGGGGGTTGGTCTGGGCCTTGTTGCCCTAGGATTCCACAAGTCCTAATGAGAAGTTTAGGTCCCCACTGAGAATCAAATTTTTTTATTGCATGAAATTGGTAGCAAGGAGTCTTTCCCAGAAAATCTCCTTGTTATAGCAAGGCTCGTAGATGTTGATAAGCCTAAGGGAGAGATTGAAATCAGAAGAGATGATGTCCACACCCAGGTAACCCTCACCACCCCAAATGTTTTCCAATCTTATCGATATTTTTCAAAACCTAGGGCGCAACCACCTGAACGCCCTCGAACATCCAAAAAATGAAAGACCCAATTTGGAAGAAAATTCATAAGCACTTTGTTTACCAAGCTCCCTCCCCCAAGGTTTCTTACAGGAAAATGACTTCTAATCTCTCTGAATTTCATAACCTCTTTAGCACCAATGTTTTGTTTGGGATAGCCAAACCCCTGTAGTTGAAGGAGAGGCACTTCATGGGGTAACCTTTGTAGGGTTTTCCTTTGCTCTAAGGACCCAGTCAATGGTGATTTGAATGCCCGAAGCCACCTCAATGCCAACCCTCCTAATGGATTTTGATAAATTGGATTGTCTACCCCTGGGGGGCTTCAAGGGTATGGAGGGGAGGGGATCCTTGTCCAGGTTGAAGGAAGAGGTCTGAGAGATAGGTAAGGATCGAAAATTGTAGCGGTGAGAACCATTTGAGTTTGGGCTACCTCTGGGAGCTAGAGGAGGAGGGATCGGAATAGTGGAAGGGTTTAAATTGAGGGGCGGGGGAGGAGTTGATATCACAAGACAAATTGGGAGACACGGCTTGCTAACCCCAGAACCTGAACCAGAAAATAACATAGATGCAGATGCAATATCAGATAATAGACATTCATTTGAAAACAGCGGAGGGGGAGGAGGAGTACTCGAGAAAGTTGATTCTTTGGCCCGAGATCTGGTGAGAGGTGGCACTTAGGTCCTGGAGTCCAGCCGCAAAGGTGGTACCCCTAAATCATCCTGACTCGACATCGAGGCACTAGGAAGGTCCGCCTGTAATGGAAAATCCACCTCCTACATTTCGATGCTTGCCGAAACTTGTGACCTCGAAGGATCTAGTTGTTTCCCAGACATCAAGGGGAAGTCTTTATATAGGTGTCCCACCTCGTGACACTGCCTACAACAAAAGGGGATGCCTTCATAGTCGAGAATCTACCACCTAGTGGTCTCGTTCATCTGTAATTGATAGCTCTCCACTAGTCCTTCCCTGGTGTCTAGGTGCACCTGAATTCTTGCAATGGCCATGTACCCAATGTCCTAGTAAGCCATGTCATTATCTAGATACACCCCCATGTCATCTCTAATGCACCTAAAGATGTCATCCACCCAGAATTGGAGCGGGAGACTACGGAGGTGAACCCATATGAGACCCCCTCCCATGTTTTCCTTCCCAAGATCAAATAGCGATGACCATCGTTTTAGCAGGACTGGGGTCATTTCGATATGCCAATATCGCATATGGGCCAAATCCACTGGTTTTGGCTACAGGAAGATGAGCACGAACCACCCCCTTGACAATGTGATGACCCCTAGTAGTTGCACCATCAAATTCCCTTAGAGCTCTGCAATCCATTTCCTAAGACAAGTTGGGGTGTAATTCCTACCACGGACCCTGCCCACTAGAACGCCATGGTTATCCCAGCCCCAAACACATGGAGCCAGCTATGTTCCTTGACTTTTGAAAGCTTTGATTTTTTTCCTACCCCCGTTCTGTTTTGTGAGTTTGTGGGTGCTCCTTCAGAATGAGGGTTTTCATCTAAGTCTGAGGACCTATTTTCTTTAGGCCCAGTGTCATGTCTATAGATACCATCGAAAAAGCCCGAGGAATGAGCTATGGCAAGGATCGGGTTTGAAATGCCTTTAGGTGCAGTTCTAAGTGGGTTGTAGTGAGGAGACGAAGTGCCTTGCACTTTTGGGGCCGTTCCACCAAATCCTGTCGTTGATACACTCGCACAACCTTGAGGAATGTTTGTACGCGAGTGAGCATGCGTCCAGGATTGGAGCTCTGATGGTGACAGATGGAGAGGAAAGGAGAATCAGAGCCTTCGCCCAGGCATAACAACCCATATGAAACCACTGCGACCGATTGCGAGTAGACCAAACTCTAGAAGGAAACCTCCATATCTCCCATTAGAGTCGAGAGTGAGACCACCTGCTCAGCCAGTGGAATGGATGTTTTTGGTTCCTTCCCCATTCTTAACATGTGTTTTCTTCTACCGAGATATCTGTTGATGTCAAGGTGTCAGAGGAGTAGTCTAGCAGCGCCTCATCCATTCATGAATCAACGTCGTTTAAAAAGCAGTACTTTGTTCCAAGAAAACCAAGCGTAAACCCTGATAGACGCAGACCCCTATTGAAAACTTTCAAAGTCCCCAGAGACTGGCGGATGATGATATATTTGCTTTTGTTATATTAATTTGTTGTTTATATATTGTAAATTTGTTCTTAAATTAAGTAAAACTCGTGAATTTAACTTTCATGAACTTTTTTTATTAAAATATGAAAAAGAATGTGAAATTGTTATAATATGAGTGAGAATGCAAAGTTGCTTTTAGATGAATTTATAATTATTTTTAAATTTTTAATTAAAAGTAGAAAAAATTATATATATATATTAAAATAGAATAAGTTATATATATATGTAAATTTATATTTTAATTTTTAATTTTTTAGAAAAAATATTTAACCAGTGCATTTAAATTAACCAAACGAAAATTTGAATACAAAATTAACATTGCTCTAAAACACTCTTTTTAAAAAAGATCTACTTTGTCCCAAAAATTTGTAACATTGCTCTAAAACACTCTTTTTAAGAAAGGATCTACTTTGTCCCAAAAATTACGATCTTTCCATGACCTCTATACAATGTTACAAATTTCCACTAAGGATCTACATTGTCCCAAAAAATTATGGATCTTTCCATTACCTTTATACAATGTTACAAATTGGTGGAAGGAGGATATATACACTTTAACATCATAAACTTATAACATGTAGTATTGTTTAAAATTAACCCACTTTATGAGAGCTACTATGAATATTCAAAACTTAAAACCTACATATCAAAGCATTGTTTTTGTAATGGTCGTTGTTTCTATTATCCTTAATAATTCACTATTGCATGGGGAAGTCTCTTATTTCCCTCACATCGAAAGGTCTAAAATAAGGAGTTTTATATTAAAAACGAGAAGATGGATGTTTTCGACTATGTTTTTGAAAGTAGGGATTTGAAATTTATTTTTTTTGTGGTTCTTTTGGAGTGAAATACTTGCTATGGAGGTGATTTTGTCTCTTTATGTATCTATGAAGGTGGAGCATTAATGATTTAGATCGGATCATTACATTTTTCATTCATCTCGATATTTTTAAAGTAGAAAAAGACGAGTTTTATTAGTGGGACCTAATTTGGTAAATTATGGTTTGAAAATTTTTTGGGGCTATTTTAAGGCTTTAAATGATGTTTTTTGCGAGTTATAACTTTCTTGCTTAAGAGTAGAACCTCGTAAAATTATTCTACACTTAAAGACCTTTTTAATGGTGCAATAAAAACATCAATTAGAGTTTGTTTTAAAAAGTTATATTTCTTGGAAGTTAACCTATTTTAATTGACCAAAATAATTCAAGAGCATACCATGTTAGCCCCTATTACTCATGCAAAATGAGCTAGCTAGTTGTTACATGTTATTTTGTCCCATTCACTCAAAAGGCCTAAAAATCAAATCAATCAACATCCTTAACACCTTGTCATTATCCCTTTACAAAGCCCTAAGCATCATTTCTCTAAAAAGTTTGAGTTTCTGGGTCAATCAACTCAAAAACCATGTTTTTGGTCCCATCACAACCTGCACTTCAGTCCACCTGCAATGGTTTCAAGTTACATCAGTAAGCACCTGCACTAATCAACGCAGGTTTCTCTCCTTTACAGGTGCGATGGTTCTAGAATTTCGAGAAAATTATTTTTTTTTAGAAACTTCTCAGTCTTGAAGCTTCTAAGGTGATTTTAACCATTTACTATTAATAGAGATCTTGAATCTGCACTCTAGAGGTCTTACCTCTTATCCTTAGAGATTATCCTCGTTCATATGTGGATCTTAAGTCTAGATTGGTAAATCTTAAACTACCACTTTTACCCTATAAATTCACTGCCTCCCATAGAGTCTAGGTTGACTTTTGGAAATTACTAGTGACCTCATGTTGCTATTTTGAGCTTAAGGAACCATCCTCCATTAATGCATTAGGGTTGAGTTTGAAGGTTTTCTTTATGGCAAGGAAGGACAAGACAATTTGGAAGACATCTATAAATGGTTGTAACTCTCTTTCTTTTATTAATACAAAAAACACTTTGCTTTTCTATACTTGTGTCATGTTGATGCTTATGTATTTCAATACCATTCGACTCATTGATTAGAGACATTAGTCTATGCTATGTGGATATTGTAGTTCTCTTGCTTGTTTTAGTCATTTTGCAGGTTCCATTTATAGCGTTTGGAGCTTACAAGCAAGGAGAAGAGGACTTACAAATTCCATGTAGGTCTTTTTTTGTATTCTAATCTCTCTAAGGAAAATGGGATATTTTTTCCCATGTTGTTTCTAAATCAATTTTTGTCTGCAGAAGTGAATTTTCCACATAACAACTTGGTGACTCCGATGGGGATTGAGATTTTCCTTTAGTGGCTTCCTTGGTCTAGTCATTTATAACCTTTCAAAGCGACGTGAATTGACTTGTTTAGATAGTAATTGGTCTTAAGAAAACAACAATGTAAACTTTGAAACGGCAACTCTAGCCAAAAAACCCCGAAAAAACATCAAAAACAGTGCTAAAAACGAAAAGTGTGTATACTAGAACGATGGTTTTTTTTTTTAAGGTCAATTTTTAACATGTTTTAAAAATGTCGGTGAAAACGAAATTTTCGTGCAAAAAACACCTTGAAAACGAAAAAGTGATGATACTAGAACGATGATTTTTTTTAGGGTCAATTTCCAACATTTTTAAAAAATGCTAGTAAAACCAAATTTTTATGTGCCAAACAAAGTTGTTTATGAAGAAAAAAACACACTAATGTTTTTGGTAGAATAACATTTTTCTTTCCTAAATATAAATTCAACATGTTCTCAACCATAACATGCTAGATACAAAAGAAATTGAAATTTTTTCAACCATAAAATTAAAAAACCATGACACTGTGATTAAATTACATGACTAAATGAATTCAAAAGTCATTATTTGTATATTAAATGAAACATACATTATATCTCTAATTTAATGTTGCATTATAGATATTTTAAACAATAAAAATTATCATAATTAAGACATATAATCCAACAACATAAAAATGACTCATAACTTCTCATTTAACACCATATGGAAATCAAAATTTTTATTTCAAGATACGATGCAAACATTAGTTATATAAATTGTGTTAAACAATTATTCAAAATCACTCATATTTTCATGCACACCATCAGAATTCACATCTTCAGATGAGTGATTGGATGTTGACGAAGATGTTCCATATTTTTCTCTTTCATCAACTAGTGCCCCATCTAAGTCCACATGCATGCCCACCATTTCAAGTTTCAAAATTCTTCTAGATCTACGACTGTTTTCAGCAGACTCCCATCTCAACATTGTTCCTTCTGGTAACTACCTTTTCAGAATATCTATTGTCTTGAAGCAAAGAGTTCCTCTCTTTCTTAAATTGAAGTCATAAACAAGTATGTCAACATCCTCCAATTTTAATATGTTTGTGCGGCGACGATTTATATTTGTACTTTTTCTTTTTCTCTTTCTGCCATTTTTTTGTCAACTACCATCTCTGGCTTATACACACCATTGAATGGGTGTGTATTTGTGGCATACCAATGTACTTCAACACCTATAACATCCTCATTTTATGTGAAGACCTTTATAACTTTAGCAACCCATAATGGATAGCCATTGGGATCTTCATCTGCTAGCACTGCGATCATGCAACCCTCCTTAATATCTTGTACTGAACCACTGTAAAGGTCTTCCATGGCTTCACGTTGTGCATGAGACCTTCTGGAACCAATATACATCTCTCTTTCCTCTGCCTATGAAGAATTAATAATACCTTGAGATTGTTGTTGTTCAACAATGTTTATTTCATCATGTTCATTCAACACATTTTGTGGCCAAATAAATGGATTTTTCAAAGGTATATCTTCATTTGCTGTTGTTAAAATGATATCACTTTGATTATTGAAAAATGACTCCCACCAAACTGAATGAGCAATGTCAAAGTACTCATATGTATATCTAATACATTTTTTAATTTCTTCTAGGCAATCAGAATAATTTATATCTCTATTTTGTCTGCGTGCATTATGAACTTCACCAATTGATTGTAATAACAATATTTTTTAAGCAAATATTGGATGATCTAGACTGAACTTCAAAAATTGCAAACCTGATGACGGTGCCCATTTTGCAATAGTTGAATACTTCTTGCCCCACATTAGTGTTTTCCCATCAATTTTTTTGATACGAAATTGATGTTGGAAGCTAATGTCATTAAGTTGTTCAATGCATTTCCCTTCACCATATGATCCCAGAATAAACCTTCACATGTCAACAGTTTCTTCCAACACATCAAAAGTAGGCTCTGGCATGTATGATTTCTTAATACATTCAATTAATGATGGCAAGCTCCCAACTTCCTTCCTCCTCAATGTGAATAAAAATGATTGAACATCTGATCAATATGGTCATGAGTGTGTCCAACAAGAAGGAAACCAACCCTTACCTTCTGAAAAATTTTCAATTCAACAAGCATGTTTAGATATCCAAAAACAACCTGATTTTTGTTTTCATGGCAAGTGTTGTCCAATTGTAGATACAAAACTTCAAGAAGATTACCAAACTAATGAGAAAGCACATCATGAATTATAGTTATGGTCAGATTTGCATCATCATGAATATTTGGAGCTGTGAAGTACACCCTTGGCAACATTTTCCCATTGAAGACCATACAACTGACCAAGTGATACTGAATGAAATTTTCCTCCTGTAAATTTTTGGGTGTGCGAACAAAATGTGGTAAAAGTGTTTTCTTCTATTCCATACCATCAATTATCATACCCAAATATTTATTCAGATTATCATAACACTTCTTTCGATGCTTCTACAAATTTTTCCTTTCATTTATTTGTTGTTCGTGATGCTCATGAAATTCTTTGACAATTGAATATACACAACATAAAAGAAAGCCATTAAGAAATATGTTTTCATAGTTGATGACTATACAATTTTAAAAGTTAAAGTTATGAATACTTACCTCTTTCTGACCCTTCACATTTGTCCCTTTTTTTATTTAAGAGAAGCACATGTACTGCAAATCCCCATCCTTGTCTTCTTAGGAACACGAACATTGTTAAATTCTTTCTTCCATACCTTCACAAAATATTGATATGTAATAAACCGGCCATGTCCCTCAACACCTTTTGCATATGCTTTGTATAAGTTGTAGATTTCTCGTCTTGAAAAATTATCTGGAATATGTATTGTTTCTCTATTTGGCATACACTCTCCATGCTTTGAAAAGAAATCTTTCATCCATGACACTGCAGTATTTGATAATGGCCCAAACTATCTTTTATGGCGTACTTCTGAATAAAATGTGAGATCTTTTTCCAAATTTTCTTGAATTCTCGAGAAACGAAAATTCCCAATCGAATGAAACATTTTGAATGCCTTTCTACAGATAAATAAATTCCTAATATGATAATCATAACCTAACAATGTAGATTGCATGCACCCAACTAAATATGAATTTTGCATGCTTTTATTCATTGACAATATCTCTTCCTGCTCTCTAATGCAAAATTGAAATCCATATGTTTCAAGCAATCTTTTTGGCAACATTCACTTGAAATGAGAGCGCTGATAGAACTTCTTCTGGTCAGATATTCTTCTCTACCCCTCGTATAACTAGAACATCTTGCATTGATACAAAAAGGTCTGCTAATACTCCTTGATACAATATTTCTTGGCAACATCTTCATCATTGGATCATCATTTGTATAAGTATTTTCATCATCATTAAGAGGAATTTTATCCACACTATGATCAGTTGTGCTTTTCAAATACTGACTTGGAGGATATTCTTCATCTTCCTCTTCTTCAGTGCTACTGTCATACTCCTTAGAATTCGGACTGAATGGAAAATTTGACTCGATGTTTATTGGATATTCTTCCTCATGTGCATTTCTAGCGCTGCTCTCATAGTCCATAGAATTAGGACTACGTCGAAAATGTGATTGTTTACTTACTGAAAATGCTACATCTTGTCATTTTTCACTGCTACCTTTAAACTCATTAGAATTAGGACTAAGTGCACCATCCTATCCTTCATCATTGCTAATCTCATAGTCATTAGAATTAGGACTAAGAGAACAACGTGACACTCCATTCTTTTGAAATTCATTATCATGCTCTTCATCACTACTTCTCTCATAGCCCTTAGAATTAGGACTAAGAGGACACTGTGACACTCCATTCTTTTGAAATTCATCATCACGCTCTTCATCACTGTTACTCTCATAGTCCTTAGAATTAGGACTAAGTGGACACCGTGACACTCCATTCTTTTGAAATTCATCATGATGCTCTTCATCACTGCTGCTCTCATAGTCCTTAGAATTAGGACTAAGTGGACACCGTGACACTCCATACTTTTGAAATTCCTCATCGTGCTCTTCATCACTGCTGCTCTCATAGTCCTTAGAATTAGGACTAAGTGGACACTTTGACACTCCATTCTTTTGAAATTCGTTATCACGCTCTTCATCACTGCTGCTCTCATAGTCC
>APFE030317143.1:99951-125824 GCA_000404065.3 Pinus taeda | reverse complement strand
TTAGATGATGGATCTTTACTTGATTACAGTGGGAAAATTCTTTTGACAACATGATCCACAGTTCCATTGCTATGCCATATTGTTTCTTATTAATACATAGTGGGTCAGTTTTATTTAAATTGTTTTAGTTCCACCATTGGGGGGATATTCGAGCTGGTGGGTGCTCCCGACTGGCCCAGCCCCAAGTCATGTGGTTATACTACGATTGTGGCATAAAGTAGGAGGCGCAGGAACATGCCACCCTTCCCGCATCTAGCCCTTGGTTCTGTTGATATATCGTGACCGTCAACGAGAGATGAGGAGGGGCGGGTGCATGACACCAAGCCCGCACCCAACCCCCAACCACATTAACTATAACGCGACCAAGAGCGGGGTCAACGGGGTGGGTGGCCTATGGCCTGTGCCCCACGGTCATATTGCTAACCCGAGGGCACAAGAATATGGGAAAAACCCTATTTGTGCAACTAACCATTCTACAAATTAAACCAAAATTAGCGAGATTTGTAGATTGAATGCACCCACTAGAATTGTGAAATTTTTTCCTTGCAAGGCTGGCAAAAACGATTTTTGTTTCCAGTTTGACAGGGGGACGAACTTGCAGAATAGTTAGCAGATAAATGGAGAAAGATGCCTAACTTGGCCATTTTTCAACCTTTATAAGCCCAAGAAGAGCCTACATGGGGATTTTTGGGTGTTTTGGACACAATGACAGTGTTATTTTTTCAATCTGAGAATTGTATGTTAATTTAATTACACATTTGAGCATATAATTTAAATGGATAACATTGGAAGTTGGACCCGAAGATGTAGCCTAGGAGGGTTGAACTTCATCATCAAATTGTTTTTTTTTTATGTTGCTTGTTGTTCAACAACTCATGTAATGCACTAAAACATAAAACAAGAATTTACTCTAATTTCAACAAAGGAAACCAACAATGATCGATGAAAACAATACTCAGCAAGAGGAAGAATGTCAATCGTACATAACGCAATATTTCTCTAGGGAGAAAAACTACTCAAAACCTCGACTATCTATATTGCATTAATTATAAATATGAGAAGAAAATACAATACTTGTTCTAACTAGAGCAATCCTTGCACAAGTATGATCAACTCTCTGCCTCACAAGACCACTCTAGCCAACACTTGGCCAATTCTGCTGCTTGCCAAGCCCCTATTTCCTTGCGTAATTCCTAAGAGAATTAGCCCATATTTAATTAAGAAATCCTTCCTCAATAACTACACAACCCAAACCTGGGTCCTCAACTGATTGCATGCACGATCTGTACAACTTGGAAAATCATACAACTGATAGTACATTGTCCCTGCACTCTAGTCTCAATTGGGTCTTCTTCTGAACTGACATGCATGAATTATTTGTGAGTGAATATTTAGTAAATTGGTGTGTCACTAAGGATGAACTAGTGAACTGACTCACTACTAAACCTCTACTAGTTCCTCCAACAGTTAGAACTAGTTTAACTGATTATAACTCAGTTACACTGAGTTATCTAATTACAACTCAAAAGAACTCAACCTCGGCCCCTAGAATTTAGGGAACACTTTACATGACTCTAGATAGACTTCCAACCCGAATTTCCTAAGCTAACTAAGTCAACTTAACTTAGTTAACTATTATAAGTTGCTATGAGAAAAGAATTACAATTTTAATTCACAATTTAATTCAAGGACAAATTAAATTGGAATTTCTTGTTGTTATTTTTAACATTTCTTGTTGATATTTTCAATACTCCCTTTCAACAAGAAAGGAATTCAACTCTATCTCAATCCTGAACCTTTGGAATGTTCTACATGCAGCACTTCTCTCTAGTGTTGTTGCTACAACAACTCTTGAAACTGAAAAAACATCCAACCTGAATTTGTATGATGCATCTATCATCAAAGTCTCTAACTGCTACTAGCTCTGCCTCTGTCGACTGAAAACTCTATGCTTATGTTGACTCTGCCTTTCTCCATTGTTTTCAACTCTACTCTGTGCTCTCCAGTATCTGACTACTCTAGCCTCTGTCACTTTGCTGACTTCATCAACCGGCATTGATCCATCCTGCTACTATGTATCGTGGGCTCCCGTAGCAAGGTAATGATCCATGAGACAAAACCTCTCAATGGACCTTGCCAAAATTTCTTCACTCTTGGGACTAATACTTCACATCACCCCACCTCTCACGTGGAGGTATGGCTGCATGTGCTCCCTCTGCCCACTTGGATCGAAATTTCCCCTACTGGAGGTCTCTGCATGAGTGGATTCCTCCACTAGGTCTCCTCTCTACTTCTCCAATTGTGGATACTCCATAACTTTCTGAGTCTACTTCTAAGGTTGCTTATTCTCTGCTTGAGTGGATCTATCCACTCAGTCTCCTCTCTACTTCTCTAGTTGTGGTTGCTCCACAACTTTATGGGACTGCTTCTTAGGCTTCTTCTGGGGCTGCATGTTTAGAGGTAATTTAATCTCCCTCTCAACCACCAAGTCTCTAACCTTTGCCTTGCTCCTCAAAGCCTTGCATGCATCTTAGACCTTGAGAGTATACAGGTTATTGACTCGTACACCAGTATGTTTCGCCTTGTTGGGCACAACCCAACTTGGCCAGATTTTGGGAAGATTTTGGGAAGAAATCAAAGTTTTGTGGAAGTGTGCAATAGAAAGGATGTCGCGGAGTACGAAGTGAACCACACAGCAATGCAGCGGAGCATGATGAAGGTCGTGCAGCATTGGGTCTTCGTAGCGAAGCCCCTTCCTTTTTGTAAAAGCATTAAAATATTGTAAAGTTGCGAGTTTTGGGCCATAATCCCTTATATTTCAAATTCCATGTTATTAGGCCCATGGTAATGTAACAATGTAATCCCTCATGTAATAGTATATAGGGATGAATAATAAAGAAGAAGGCATGATGTATTGGATCAGATATATGTTTATGTGATACTTTTATGGTCTGTATTTTGGAGGATGGGTGAGGCTCCACAACAGTGTCTGTGGAGGCTTCGGTCTGCAGCTTAGTGCGTAGACACCTTGCAGTTGTGTGCATAGGGAAGAACTATTTTTTGTACCAAATTACATAGTATAAGCAACAGTTCTATTTTATGTAGCCCCACATTGGAATGAACCACGATAAAATCTATGTCTCAAGTGTTTATTTGCCTATTATCTGCACTTTATTTTATTACTGCACAATTTATGAATGTTTATGTTATTCTTCAGTGATGAATGTAATTATGTGGAGTAATGTATAAGATGAAGTAATTTGTTGAGACGAGGTTGTTTATAGGAATTAAAGCATAAAAGGAAGACAACGGTGCCATAATGCAGTATCCCTCCGAGTGCAGAAACTTGCTTCTGTAACCTCCCATAATCACTTTGGCTGAGACTGTGATCTGCTTATAAGTTGTTTCTGAGAGGGCCAGTGGTTGAGGGTTTTGTTGGTGCGTAGCACACGTTGAACTTGGGTCCAAGCCACCTAAGCCAACAAATGGTTCTGTTGTCAGGACCGGGATCTGTTTGAGGGATATGTTTTGGCATTCATCAAAGAAATAAATCCAAGAGTGGGTAGAACAAAAGGAACATGAATTTGCAGATCAGGGGAACAAAAAACTTAAACTATCATCTAAAAGGTGGTTGGAGAAGTATATCTTTCAAGATCAGTATGAAATCTTTTTTGGTTCATTTCAAATCGAGTTGTACAAGTGGATTTCAAGATTGACAGAGAGAAATAATTGTTTTAAAGGAGACGAACCTAATCACTGGACTCCGGAATTGATACAGCAACTAAGGAGCATTGATAACATAATTTCAAGAGTTGTTGATTTCTGGGTTGACAACATTTTAGGAGGATTTATTACTGAGTTCGCGGTAGATTCAACTATGTCATTCAGCAAAGCTGAATGAAATTTTTTCAAGGGACCATGAGGTAAGTACTTGAGATCTTTGAAATTCTCGATTAAAATGCTTTTATGTGAAAAGGGAATTCTTCGAATGCAATCAAATTGGTAGATTATGTTTGGAAAAAGATCTGAAGAAGAGACTGGAACAACTTGAAGTGGAAAAAGGTATAGAGTAGACACTAAGAAGAGATCTCGTGGCCAATATTAGAAGTTTTTCATAGAAACTGACTATAGCCCTCTACTGAATGAATCTGAAGGTGAAGGAAAACCCCTTGAGAATCCTAAAGGAACGTCGCAGCATTCACCCTTTCAGCTTGAAAGTGCGTCGAAGACCAAATCTAGTAAGAGTCAGACAAATTTTGGTTTTCCTCACCCCTACCCCCCATCCCCCTCCCCCTCCCATCCTAAGAAGAATGATGGGTGATGATATTAAGTTTATGAACTTTAAAGGAATTGGATCATAGGATCCGAAGCAGTTCTGGTTCTTATGCAAAGCAGTATGGACCATGAAGCAGGTCCATGATGAAAATGTGAAAAAGGTGCAGCTCGCCATAACATTCATAGATCGAGCATTTAATTAGTGTATGAAATATTCGAGCAACCATATTAGGTCTTACGCAGATATTAAATCATCATTGGTAAAAGAATTCAAGAAACCAAAATCTGAGCCACAGTGCATCACGGAATTAAAGGAGATCAAACAAAGGTCGACTTAGTCAGTATGGGAATTTGATAAAAGATTCAAGGTATTGTTGGATCAGGTGAGCTTCAATATAGCTTCATAGCAGCACAAGGAATGGTTTATAGTTGCATTGTTGCCACACATTAGATTACCTTTGACACATCAGAAAATAGAGACTCAAGTCGAAGCTTTGGAGTTGGAAATGAAGTTAGAAGCTTCGTAAATAGGTGATACAAATGTGGGTATGCAGCAGATCTGAAGTCAGTTGGCAAATTTGACTTTACAGTTACAGGACATGAGGTAGAGTAAGGAAGTTCATGAAAAGATCTGGTGTACAAAGTGCAAATCAGAAGGTCACTCTAAAGAGCAATGCTAGATTTTCATAAATTACCTAACCAGTGGAGCACCTAATCCTTTGAATGTTGGATCTAGCTTATGGTGTGAGATATGCAAAACTAGATGTGAACATCGCTCTGAATATTTCTATTTGTTACAAAAATGTGTATATTGCAAAGAACTTATTTTGCAAGTTATGTAAGTCGGTGGGGCATGATGAAAATAACTCTCGAGCCTATGAATTAATGATGGATCACGGTGTTGATACATATATAATGCAAGTTGAATAATAAGGACATGAAGGAAGTGGACAACGCAGTGGTCGAGATGGCTATGCAGGACGAAGTTGAGGTGGTGGAGCTAGTCGAGCTCAAGGTCAGATTATTTGTTATAACTGCAGCCAGGTAGGTCACTTCATAAGAGATTGTTAGAATCTGACTACAACCTTTAAGTATTGTAAAGAATTTGATCATGTCATTGAAGAATGTCTGTTACTTATAGCGAAAATGAAAGAAAAGAATAATCCACAGCCGACCCAGAACATTCAGATGATGACTGCGGAACTGAGGGCAGATGAACCTCCCATCAATATTGTAACGAGTGGAGTTGTGACAGGAAATGACAAAGAATATGGGAAGAAGGTAGTTGAAGATACATGGGTTAGAAAGGCTATTGAGAAAGAACTGATGTTCGATATTCACAAGGAAAAAGAAGTTTTTATGGGAGTGAAGAAAATCTTTATGGATGCAGGAGCTTCAACATCTAGCACACAGCTAAAGCAGGAAAATAACAATGACATAATAGTATTTGTGACACAAGATATGGATCCAGGTATTTTAAAATCTTTCCTAAAAACTTGCATGAAGTTGTTATGGAATTAGAAAGTTGTAGAAGGACTGCAAGAATTTATAGGCTCTTGCGCATCTAAGGAAGTACTGTAGAGTGAAATGCGTGAAGTAAATAATTTATATAGACAAAAGAGAACTGGAAAGGAAATGAGGCTTATTGCACAAATAGGAGAATATGATATGGACCAAGTTATTTTAGATCTAGGATCTTAAGCTAATGTCCTAACGAAGCAAAAATGGGAACTAATGGGTAAATCGTAGTTGCAATGGTCACTTATTCATCTAAGAATGAGAAATCAACAAAATATTGTTCCTCTAGGAAGATTATCAAGCATTATAATGGATATTGAAGGGGTGCGTGCTACTACATATTTTGAGGTAATAGAAATTGTGGATGATAGTAACCCCTATCCTCCATTAATTAGATTGGATTGGGAATTTTCTAACATGGCTATAATCAACTTGAAGAAGAGGCAAATAATATTTGAAAGCAACAATATGAGAGTCATCATTCCCTTGGATCCATCAGAAGGAGAAAGGTATACTGAGCCAATTAAAGAGGAGTACAACACAACTGATAGATAACATATATCAAGTGATAGCCAAAGAAGAAGAATGGATCAACCCTAATGCAGATGGAAATTTGAGTTTGGATCATAACAACTCTTGTGCTTTAGATTCAGAAGAAGAATTAGAAAATTGGAAAAACAGGTTACATGAAGTGTCTACAAGGCGATTTGTAAGAGCGAATAAATCACTTCGTTGTATAACCTTTGAGGTATGTAACTTACCTTACTATGATGGTTTGAGTGATATAAATAATTTTCTTGAAGAATATAAAGAACAGGTACCGGAATGTTAGACATGAGACCTTTGTGATCCATATTGTAGATAAATGTCTTTCAGATTAATCACATCATTAGGATTTGATCAACGTTTCGAACCAACTAATTTCGTTCATCCTCGGGACAAGGTGAGAAAATAATACAATCTTCATGTATAAATAGAAAGGATGCATCATGGTCCAAGGTCAGTTGATGAAAACTAGCAGTTGAAAACTAATCATTGGAAATTAGTTAGACAAGTAGATAATTTTATTTATTTATTTAAATTTTTTATTAGATTTAATTTAGTTACAAAATATTAAATAATCTAAATTGGTTGAAAAATAGATGTTATGAGTACTAATATAGTAATAAATATATTGATTAAGAAAACTAATCAGAGGAATCAAGAATAATTATTAATAAAAATATAAAACCATAAGATGAAAACTAGCCATTGAAATTAGTTAGATAAGTAAATAATTTATTTATTTATATTTTTTAATAGATTTAATTTAGTTAAAAAATATTAAATAATCTAAATGGTTGAAAAATAGATGTTATGAGAACTCATAATAATAGTAAAGATATTGGTAAGAAAACTAATCAATGGGGTTAAGAATAATTCTTAATAAAATAGTGTTTATTAAATAATAATAATAAAGCTATAAGTAATGGATACTAGAAAAAGTTGTCAAGCAATATTTATCCGAGGGGTTAAGAATAATCTATTAATAGAAATAGGGATTGTTAAATAATAATAAAGTTGTGTGTGTGTGTGTGCGCGCGCGTGTGTGCGCATGTGTGCGCGCGCGCGCGCGCGTGTGTGTGTGTGTGTGTGTGTGTGTGCGATATTAAATAATACTCGTGATTAGTTTTAACATAATCCCTACGATAACGAATAAGGAGAAAAGAGATTAAGAGCAGGGGTCAAATTAATCTCAAAGGGATAGGAATTAATAAGTATTATGGATTTAGTGTCATAAAATCATAAGGGGGTAAAAAATAATAAGGAAACTTAATAAGGTTTAGAATTAAAATATTATATTATATATATCTATGAAGCAAATAGGAGCTTAATTTTGATGTTAACTAAAAAGAATTAGAAAAGAGGATATATTTTAACAGAGAGGAGGGAAGAATAAAGGAGAGAGAAAGAATTAAAATATGTTTAAAAATAATATAAATATATAAAAGGGGGAAAAAATGAAAAAGGGGTGGAAGAAAGACAAGAGGATCATAAGGAGAGGGTCGGAATCCAACTTTTACTCAGTTTCCAACCATCATCTCTGTTGAGATTCCTAGCATGCCTATCAATCTCAATAGCCTCCCTAATCTTCCTATGGTGGAAATGATCCACCCTGACAATGACTCTTGATTCCTCAATACAGACATGGTGTTTGGATTTCCCCGCATGTTCAGCCAGAGATGATGAGCAGGAACGATTGTATCTTATGTCTGCAACGTGTACCATAATGTCAAAGGTTATTAGCCCTGGATATAGCTCTAAGAGCTACTCCTACTAGATGGTGGGTACACGTAAGAAGAATATAGGAACTTGGCAACAATGTCAAAGGTTGATATGGGTAAGGTTTGGTCAGGAAGACATAAAATTGATAGATAAATATGATAGTTAAAATGATCCTAGAGAACACATCCAACTTTGCATTACAGTGTGGAAGGAGATTCCATGAGAAGAATGGGTACATGGGTTCATCCATACATTGGAGACAATTCCTCAAAATCGGTATTTGGAAACAGAACTTCGACATGGTATTGTGAGCTAGGCAGAGATAGTTGATGAGTTTGTATTGACATTTAGCTTTAAAGATGATTGTCCCTATATATATGCAGACATTCAGATAGTTAAAAAGAAGATTTTTGAGATTGAAATTCCACTCACTTGGTATCCTGATTGGACTGTGTAGCTACCGGAATCTACTAGAATGCTACAACATCGTTGCAGAAGAAGATGAAGACCCTCGCAATATTGACATAGCAGAATCTGAATGTTACCATGAAGTAAATGGAACTAAGATAGAAATGTCTGATATTACAAAGCCATTAAAGACAAAGAAGGTAAATATAGGGTCAGATGAAGAGCCGAAGTTTGAAACCATAGGAGATTATTAGGATGGAGACATAGTAAAAAAAGTGAGAGATCTTTTGCATGGATACCAAGAGTTATTACCCATTAAGTTCACAGATATGAAAGGCATAGTAGGAGACTTGGGAGTTATGAAGATTCCTTTGAAGCATGATGCAAATACAGTTAAGAAAAGGCCTTATAGACCAAATCCAAAATACAAAGAAAAAGTGAAGAAAGAACTTGAAAAAATGATAGTAGTTGGAATCATTAACCCTATGGAAGAATCAGAGTGGGTAAGCCCTATGGTAGTACAAGAAAATAAAACACAGAGTGAAATCAGGAATTGTGTTGATTTAAGGAAGTTAAATGATGCATGTCTTCATGATCCATTCCCTACTCCTTTCATTGATGAAGTATTCGATAATGTAGGAGGTTAGGAAGCATATTCATTTAGAGATGGATTTTCAGGATACCATCATAATAGAATTGCACTAGAGGATCAACATAAGACCACCTTCACTACAGAATAGGGTTCATATCAGCATACAACAATGCTTTTTTGGTTGAAATATTCCCCTGCAATATTTTCAAGAGTAGTGATTGCAGCTTGTTGGCTTGTGGGGGCCTGACCCAGGTTCAATGTTAGTT
This sequence comes from Pinus taeda, assembly GCA_000404065.3. NCBI lineage: Eukaryota > Viridiplantae > Streptophyta > Pinopsida > Pinales > Pinaceae > Pinus > Pinus taeda. The sequence goes on along the minus strand of APFE030317143.1, from coordinate 116,500 downwards.
AGCCAAACAAATCCCTACACTACTGGCCCTTTCGGCATCAGCGCACAGAGCACGGATTGAAGTCTCACCCAAAGCAATATGGGGGGATGCTGGAACCAAGTTTCCACACCCTTGAGATGGATGTGATGTCGTTTTATTCCAACTATACCTGCCTTCGTGCAGGTTGCTTATCCCTTTGTTCTACCCTTCAGTACCTTCATGAAATGTTACAATCGGCTTCCACGCAACCCTAACCAGGGGCTGGTATGCTTTCGCACTACTAGGGTAGCGAACTGTGATATCTCCCCAAACTACGCTAAGTACCTTACTTGATTTATTAATAGATCTTGGTTAGCTTCGTGTAAATAGATGTTCTTACTTGTGTTCACTTAACCAATACATTTACATACATTCACACATCATCTAAGAATTATAAGTGAAATTTATACCCAATATAACATATGCATAAATAGGAAATAAAGACGCAGTAATTATAGAATACTTCACTTTATTGATAATTCCAGATGATCACAGATTCGACTCGCCCTGCGCACTTAGCTGCAGGGGTCCACGCACTTAGTTGTTGATTTCTAGGCCTTTATGCACTCAGCTGCAGAGCCTCTACCTACACTATGACCCAAAACATAGACTTCTACTCAGAGTTATCTCTCATACATCATTCCATCATTGATTCCTTTGTTTTTCCCCATTTTCCTAACTACTTAGAGCTTAGCTCTATTTATACAATCCCATGGTCCACGGACCATGGGTAGATCTTCTACAACCAACATTACATTATCAAAATAAGGGTCGAAAACCATATGACTCTTTAACATCTACGTGCTCCACAATAACAACATGCGGAGTCTTTATATTAGGATTACAAAAATTGGACCAAAATATGGGATTTAAGCCCCAAAACTGCCCTTGGGGGATCTCGCACTCAACAGGCCCCCAACACAAACATCGTAACTTGCCCTTGAGTCACTATGCAGGTGTGGAGATCTAAGTGCGAAGACCTCCTAGATCTGTTTGGATCACCGCAACTTCGGCAGCTCACTGAGCAGCCGCCTACTGGACTTCTTCCACGCGTTGTTTGGTGACTACTGTTAAATTGTTGCTTTGAATATTTTGCTAAGTTGCCTATAGTTTCACGAGTTGTCCTTCAATGGAGGCTGTGATTGTGTAATCCTTGTTTATCCATGGTTGTAGGCGCACTTTTAAGACCGCTTCTTTGTGCTGAGCGGCATCCACATGTTCCATGAGCGCCTTTGCCTCCTACATCCGTGCAAGCCTCTGTGTAAGGGCAACCATCTATGTGGTCCCTTTTACCTCATCATACTTCTGTTGTATCTTGTGTGCCTTTGTCTCTAGGTGCTCTACATTCGGGTCCTCTTGCAGGGTGGTTAGGACCTCAAATGACTATTCGAACAGCTGCATGCAGTCTGCCACTGCACTGTCAACCACCATCATTACTATTGTAATAGCAGTGGTACGTTGTTCCCTGGTCTCCGATAGAATTGAAGGTTGAGCCTTCAACTGCAATTCTGTGATCTACAGGTTCAGCTCCAGCTGAACCTTGGCCATCTATGCTCGAGCATCGTGCACCCCTATGGCCAATTTGTGGATGTGCACCTCCACCGGTTCTTCTGCCTGAATGTCCAACTCTGGGACCATCTAGCAGGCTTCCTCCACAACCTGCATTATCTGCTTATTTTGCTCTACTGCTTCATTGCACTACAAGCCCAACTATTCAATGTTGATGCGCTGCTCTTTCATCACCTGTAGAGTGAAACTCTCCCCGGCCCTGAGTTTCGCGGTGACTCCATCCTGTAATAGGTAAAGCATCTCCCGAGGGAGCGCGGCCATGTTCAATCCTACCCCTTTCAAACTGCTAACCTGAGGCCTGTCGACCTCATTTTCTGCAATGAGTGCCCAATTAGATAGTAGTGCCGTGTTGGTCACCCTTGTGCGCAACATCTCTTTGGCAGTTGCAGTGCCGATCACGAGGCTGATGGACATTGTGGCATCCTGTGGAGTGTGAACTTGCAACTCCTGTAGTTTTCTTCGAAGAGCCACCAATACCAACTATTGTTGCTCTTCAAATTGTTGGAGGGCCTCCGCGGTGACATCCCTCACCGTTTCTCCAATGTCATGCAAATCCCCCTCAATGAGGGTGATTGGGTCGAAGGACATCTTAGATGCCTTAGTTTTCTTTTGCGACACTTCCTGCTCTCACGGTCACAGACACTTGAGTTAGCTGGATGTTGTCTGCGAGTACGCACCACCTTGTTCTGTTTTTGTTTCTTCCTCAGTTCCGGGCGAAGGTGACTTATGTCCTTCGCACTCTTCTTCCTCTATTTTCTATTGTTCCACCACTTCTGTGACGTTGTGTGCTGCCTAGGCCTTAGCCACTGCTTCCTCTTTTCTGCGCTTTTTTGCTAGTTACGCCTTCCGAAGCTTTATATCTTCCTTCTTGCGTTGCATGGTGAACTTGTTTGTTTCCACCACGGAGCCAGCTGAAGCGCACCACTTCGGGGCCAAGACTCAAGGACTGCAAATATCATGTCGTCAGTCGCCCGATATGGTAACTTGTGCCATTTCTTTGTGGGGTCCTTTCGCGCCTTGACAAAAACATGGTGGAAATCCACTTTGAACTCTGCAAAACTCTACAAACTGGCATAGACTGTGGGCGACAACCGCGGCTTGCGATTGATCCCCATTCAGATGCTCATTTCCATTAGGACCTAGAAGATCTCATTTTCTCTGATACAATATGTGTCCCTGGTCACCCACAGGGAAGCGTACTTCGTTGCCTCTAGATGGTCCGGTGCAACCGAAAGGGAATTGACTATCTTCAGGAAGCTCCCATGCCACTAGTACTAACGACAACAAGAGCCACGCGTAATGAAACATTTTGCCCTACTCATGTGCCTTGTGACAATTCGCAAGGAACTCGCCGCATAGATAGTTCGCCCAGTTGAACTGGACTCCTTCCGCACATTATGCTACTAGCGCAACCACGGGCACGGGCACCTCATCTGTGCGGCACTTCCGTATCACCTTCCCTGCTAGGATTTGTGTCACGACCTTGACTGCAGGGTTGTTAATGTTGGAAATGGCGTATCCTTGCTTCTTATTTTCCAACTTAAACCTCTTCTTCATTGTTTCCGCAAGGGCCAACTTGCCACCTTTTCCCTCGGAAATATTGGCTAGATCCTCCCCTGAGTAAGGCAGTCATGTAATTCGATGAATCAGATGGTCTGTGGTGGGGATGGGCTCCTCTATCCACAAACACCCATCATGCACCAAGCAAAGAAGTTGTCTGATGACGAAGATGGTCACAGGGGTGCGGTGGTAATGCGACACCCAGAGCAAGTTTAACAACCCAGCTTTCTCTACACCTCTGAGCCATGTCTGCAGTTCCAATTGAATTGTTCCACCAATCGTGTCAATCCTCTGGCACATTAGCTTCTCAGTCGCTAAATGTGGGAACTTCTCGTGGTCTATGAGGCCCCAATCTTCAAAATTCAACACAGGAACCTGCCCCAAGTGCGGTCCCTCAAAAACAATATCATCTAGGAGGAGTGGAGTTTTCAGAGAGCTATTGCTCTCATCTATGTCCTTCGGCACCTTGGCTTTACCCTTGTGCAGAGGAACATATTTAGGTAACCGGGTAATAGGGTTCACACCCTAGGTTTCAACTTCCATTTCCTCGCCCTCCTCCTCCACTAGGATTTCTTCAGATTCCTCCTAGTTAGCCTCCAAATTAATGGCCTTCCCCTTTTCCTGCGAGGTGAGCTTGGTCCTCTGTGGATTTCTGGGTGAGATGCATACCGAGATCATGGCCTGCTTATCCTTCTTAGGTCACGGTGTTCTAGGTGATTTAGGGACCTCAACTATTATTTTGGTGCTCTCTGGGGCTTCCACTTCCATGATTTCCTGCACGACTTCCTCAGGTTTCGACATTCTCAAAGCCTCAAAGCCTCAAAATTCAAAAGTTCCATACACACTTGATAGTGCAACAGCTGAATGTTCAAAATGCCATATTTTTTTCACTGGACTACTACTTGTAATTTATAGGGCCTTTTGAATTTGAATTCAACCATTCCCCCCACATTCGTCCCATTAATGCTAGATTGGCGATAGATTTTCAAGAATCTAGCCCATAAAGTTCACCTTAAATGCTTGCTACCTGCTCCATTTGGCCTCAAACCAACCATCAAATCATGAATAGTGCCTTTAACGGTCACTTTCCGGCAAACCTGCGCACTAGCGCAATTGTCTTCACATTGTCACTGACTCTGTGACACTTTGTTGCTTCGCGCAGTCATGAAATCGCGCAACTCCTAGGAAATGTAGTTTATAGTCCCGCGCCTCCTTTCAGCTACCTGGAGTGCTAAGACTGTGCCTCTGCCAGCTAGTCAGATGGCCGAGCCACCTGTGTATGGCTTCAAATGACTGCCATTCACTTTTCCTAGGAAGGGATCTCCATTCAACTTAACCAACTGGACCACGCCACCGTCGGTAATCTCCTTAATAACATACAGGCCCATCCAATGCATTTTAAGTTTCACTGGAAATTTATCAAACTTACTATCATATAATAGCACCAAGTCATTCACCTTAAACGTGTGTAGCTTAATATGTCAATTGTGCCATGCCTTTTCACGCTGCTTTTGGACTTGCTGGTGAAATCCAGCCAAAAATCTCTCTTCTTCCACATCCAACTACACAGGCCTCTCTTCTAGGTCTTCGCGATCTGTCATACCTTTGAGCACTGCTATGCATAGACTAGGCACGATGTATTCCATAGGCATCACAGCTTCAACCCCATATACCAACCTAAAGGGTGTCTGTCCCGTTAACTTTTTGCACATTGTCCGATAAGCCCACAATATTACAAGTATGCATTGGTCCAAATCACTTCGCTGAGAAATGCATACCTTGGTCAGCGCATTTTCAAGCACTTTGTTGAACACCTCGATTGTCCCGTTAACCTATGGGTGATAAGGTGTGCTCTTTTGATGATACACTTGAAATTCCTCCGTTAGTGCATTGATCGCCTCATTCAGGAAGTGCGTACCCTGATTACTCATCAAGATCTTTGGGCATCCAAATCGCATCAGTACATGCTCAAATAGAAACTTCATGGCGGTCACGCCCGTACAATCCTTCACTAGCTGCGCTTCTGCCCAACGAGTCAAGTACTCTGTCGCAGTGATAATATACCTCACACCTGTCTTCCCTTGTGGCTGAATCGGTCCTACAAAATCTATTGCCCACTTTTCGAAAGGTTGCAAGATCACTTGTAGATTCAAAGGCATTTCATCCCTTCGTGATGGCCTACCTATTCTTTGACATACGTCGGACGCCTTGCAATATGCTTTTGAATCCTAATGAAGGGTTGGCCACCACAACCATGTGTCTAGAATCTTCTACGTGGTTTCTCTCCCTGCATAATGTCCTCATGCGGTCTCCCCATGAATGTCCATGAGGATGTTGCTTCGTTCAAACTCAAGTACATACCTTCTCAATATCTCATTAGTCCCCATCTTGTATAGATGCCCAGCAATGACAAAAAATTTTGCCACGCGCACCACTAATTCCTTCTTTGTTGGACAGAGTATCCTTCCAGCGCAATTCCAATTGTTAGGAAGTGTATTATATCCTCGAAATGTCCATCTGCGATGCACACAGCAAAGAGTTGTGCGTCAAGTAATCCTTCCTCCAAATTAGTAGGTTCCTCCCCTATCTCGATGCGCGATGGATGGTTAGGTCCCATGTTCAACCATCCAAGCTTCACAACAACTTCAAAATCATATTCCTGGAACAATAAGAGCCATCTGCAGATGCGCCTCCCCAACACAAGCTTATTGACCAAGTACTTTAGCATGGAGTACAAGTGCACCTACTCAGATTGAGGCTTTTCTTCATAGGCCTGCATCCATGTGTATGGATCATGCTGCCCATCATACTTGTCTATTAGTTGCATCTTAGGCTTCCCAAACCATGTTTTCATCATTTTCCTACATTCGCGCCAATCATGAAAACTTCCCTTGTGCGTACCCCACCATCTTGCGGGCGTAGCACGCAGTACCCAGTCCAAGGCCTGGAAGCATTCTTTTTCTAGCAATTCCCTTTTGAATGCATCCAAAAAGATATCTACCTCATTCAGTCCATCATAAGTAGGCATATTTATTACCTTTGACAACACATAGTGTAGCAACCGGGTCATCATGTTGCAATTCAGCATAGTTACTTCGTGTAACCGATTCTGCTAGCATTCTATTTCTTCATCGGAGTCTGAAGTGCAACTCTTGCGCTCCCATGTAATCCGCCCATCCACGGTGGGATTCACCCAATCTTGGTCTCGCGTTGTTATCTTATAGATGTAATCCAGATCATCATCACTCTCATAATCGCGGACCGGTTCCATATAGCGCGATCCTTCAGTCGGATCCAGGGGTATTATTACGCGCAGTGATTTCATCTCAAAGATCATCTTTCACTTCTTCATATTGATTACCCCATTCATATTAGTAGCCCAGTAAATTCCCAAGAGCGCGGGGTAGGTATTGTTGTCATCAACAATCTATATTACCTCAAAATCGGCCATCGCGCTCGCTCCCTCAATATCCACGGTCATTCCCTGCAGCCGCCCCATGGGTATTATTTTTTGTCGATTCGTCATCCTTAGCTAAATCAGGGACCATTGAACCACAAGTCTCCCCATTCGCTCCCATTTCTGCTTCGGTAAAACATTCACGTCTAATTCCAAATCTAGAATGACTTGATCCATCTCATATTCTCTGATATATGCAGTGAGTCTCATTTCACGCCCCATCTTTGTTCTGTGCTTTCGATCTTGCAGACTATGCACAGTTCACCTAGTGTGGTCCCAGCACATCTATTGATAAGTTCTTGTAACCCTTTCACACCCTTACTGATGCACAGTAACTTCATACAAGTTTCAAGGAAAGTTGTCAACATAAAGGGGTCCATCTCCGACTCCAATTTATCATTGCTTCCTGAAGTGGAGGCCTCAGTGAAGCTCTTCTTAGCTTCCATGAATGTTTCCCGAGCGCGCTCCAAATTGAACTTGACCTCTTTCGTCAGGGCTTTGCGAACCCATGTAGTGTCTTCTAGTTGTTTTCCCTTGTCATGTCGTAATTCAACTTTGGAGCACTATATTTATGTTCGGATCTTCCTCGCATGGCTCAGACCTCATCATATGCAGGTTCTGAGTCGGGGGAGGCGGTAGCGCTCCTTTGTCACATATCCTGGCTATCAGCGTAGGACAATCTTCTATTTCATGATCAAATAGCATGCAATACTTGCACGACAAGCACGTTGGATTAGTGAAATCGTATGCATAGTGTCCTGGTCCTCTGCAATTGTAGCAAATCAACTGTCTGTGACCTCTACCAGGTCCTCCTCCTGCAAGGTAATTTGTAAAGACCGGGTAGTGGTCTTTGTCATCACCCTGATTCTTGCATTTCACGCACCATACTTCTTCGCGTACCTCTAGCCGAACCATCCTATTTTGCTTCAAGCTTTGCATCTCAAGGCACAGATTCTTTAGCTGCGCGTGGATCTGTTGAACTCCTAGATTGGGATCCTGCATCGGGGTCTCATGTAGTCTCATGGAAATTTCCAAGGCCTCTACCTGAGTTGTTATCTTCTGCTACAATAGCGCACTCCTTAAATGTGGTAGTAGCGAGGCTACAAACCACTCACGATGTTTTCCATTTGTCAAATTCATGTTGGCTTCATGGATCGTACATTTCAGCCTCTAATCTAGTTCCCAAGGCATCTAGCCTGGTAGCATCGTCATCTCTTTGAATCCCACAATCGACTGCGCTTCAGATTTAGGTTTGCTAAATTCCCTATTCAGTGCTACTTAGATGTCTACTAATCTAGCATTTGGGTTATCGTTGGAATACTTAATATACCAGGTTAGCGCGTGATCTTGTAGAGCACTAACCAGTGTTTCCTTCTTTATGTTATCATCTATAATGCCTTGAGCTTCTCATACAACCTTACAACGAACCAGAATTGGTCCAGGTCCTCATTTCCCAAGCCTTTGAACAAAGGAAACTTCACTATGTTTGCCATACTGAATCGCGGTGGTGGTGGAGGTGGTACGAGTGAAGTTGGAGGTGATGGCGGTGAAGCTGGAGGTGGTGTGGGTAGACGTGGTATTCACAGAAATCCCTGTCTTATCAATTGAATAGCACTTCGTGGAGAAACCTTTGTTATCCCTTCTTCGTCCCTTCGCGGTGGTGGAATCAAGGGGTTATACTCTAGACCGTTATTTCCTTCATTTCTGTAACTTTTTCCGCTTTGCGTAATCCCAAACATCAAGGTAAGTGCATAACCCATTTTTTGCACAATAACGTTTTAATCCAAGTATTCAGAGATTTTATGTACTTACCTCGCAATCCTTTGAAAAAGCGTCATTCTGCCTCGTTATAGCTGACTGAGTGTCAACTGTAAACTCAGTAACAAATCCTCCTATAATGTGATCAAGCCAATGATTGACAACACGCACAATCTTATTCCCAAATGCTTCCAACCTTCACACTAGCTCTGGGGTCCACACAATAGGACCGTCAAGTTTCCACCTTCCTTGGCTATCTACTAGCTTTGTGATCCACTCATATAGCTCAGTAGGGAAAGAGGCGAAAAATATTTCGTGGATCTTTGTATACAGGTATTGGTCCAACCATTGTTCTTTTGATAGTCACGGATTTATGTTCCCCTGCACCACGAACTCGTGAATCCTTCTGTCCAACCAACCTTCGATTTCTTTCTTAGTTGGATTCCAGTGATACGACATCACACATCTCTCATGTAGATTCTAGTCCCGACAACGGAACCATTTGTTGGCTTGTGGGGGCTTGACCCAAGTTTAGCGTTAGTTAGCCAAACAAATCCCTACACTACTGGCCCTTTCGGCATCAGCCCGCGGAGCGCGGACTAAAGTCTCACCCGAAGTAGTATGGGGGGATGCTAGAACCAATTTTTTGCACCCTTGAGATGAATTTGATGTCATTTTATTCCAACTATACCTGCCTTCACGCAGGTTTCTTATCCCTCTGTTCTACCCTTTAGTACCTTCACGAAATGTTACAATCAGCTTCTGCACGGCCCTAACCAGGGGCCGATATGCTTTCACACTGCTAGGGAAACAAACCGTGATATCTCCCTAAACTACGCTAAGTATCTTACTTGCTTTATTAACAGATCTTAGTTAGCTTCGCGTAAATGGATTTTCTTACTTGCATTCACTTAACCAATACATTCACATACATTCGCGCATCATGTAAGCATTATAAGTGAAATTTATACCCAATATAACAGATGCATAAACTAGAAATAAAGACGCAGTAATTATAGAATACTTCTCTTTATTGATAATTCTATATGATTACAAACTCGACTCACCGTGCGCACTCAGCTATAGGGGTCCGTGCACTCAGCTGCGGACTTCTAGGCCTCTGTGCACTTAGTTGCAGAGCCTCTACATATGCTACAACCCAACACTTATACTTCTACTCAAAGTTATCTCTCATACATCATTCCATCATCGATTCCTTCATTTTTCCCCATTTTCCTAACTACTTAGAGCTTAGCTCGACATTACATTATCAAAATAAGGGCGGACAACCCTATGACTCTTTAACATCTACGCGCTCCGCCACCACAACATGCGGAGTCTTTACATTAAGATTACAAAAATTGGACCAAAATATCGGCTTTAAGCCCCAAAACTGCCCTTGGGGGATCCCGCGCCCAACACAGCTTTCAAAGAGTATATTCGCAAGTTTTTGAAGTATACTTTGATGATTGGACAATGTTTGGGTTATTGAAGAAACGTGTTGTGAGCTTAAGGTTGATGCTCGACACATGCAGGAAGTACCAGATTTCTCTGAATATCAAAAAGTGTATGTTTTGTGTAACTTTTGGTATATTGTTAGGTAGTATTGTTTGCAAACAAGGATTGATGGTGGATCCGGTAAAGATTGTTATTATTGTGAATTTACCTCCACCAAAGACCATGAGGCAACTTCACACAACACTGGGACATACAAGATATTACAGAAATTTTATCAAAGGATATGCAGAAATCACTGTGCATATGGAAAAATTGCTAAAGAAAGATGCAACATTTCTATGGAATGAAGAGTGCCAAAAGAGCCTCGACACATTAAAATAAAAGATGGAAACTATGCCTACCTTGGGTTTTCCAAAATGGAATAAGGAATTTCAAGTTCATGTGGATGCTTCATGCATAGATTTAGGAGTGGTATTAGCGCAGCCTGGTGCAGGAGAAATAGATCACCCCATAGCTTTTGCAAGTAGGAACCTATCTAAAGTAGAAAAGAACTATACAACTACAGAAAGGGAAGGTTTGGCTATGGTATATGCATTACAGAAGTTCAAAAATTACTTGTTGGGATCACATTTCAAGATGTTCACAGATCACTTTTTGCAGATGGCCATTACGATTTCAGGAGTATGACTTTGAATTTATTGTTAATCCAGGATGACTAAATGTCAGACCTGATCATCTATCGAGGTTGGAGACAGGAGAAGAACCAACTAATATAGAGGATAATCTCCCTGATGTGCAACTGTTGTCAATCAAAGTAGCAGATGAGCACTTCGCTAATATTATTCAGTTCTTAACCATAGGAATGACCCCTTCATAATACACTATGAAGTAGAAGAAAGAGTTGGTGGTTAAGGCAGTAGATTTCTCCCTGATAGCAAGGCATTTGTATAAATTGGGACCATATGAAATACTGAGCAGGTATGTTCCTGAGCATGAAAGATAAATAATTTTGACATAAGCTCATAGTGGTGTAGCTGGTGGACATTATGCAGGGAAAGCCACTGTGTAAAATATTTTAAGAGCAAGACTATGGTGGCCTACATTACACAAAGATGCAAAGGAATATTGTCGAGCTTGTGATATCTGCCAATGGACATGAAAAACTTCAAGAAGAGATGAAATTCCACTAGTAGCTCAAGTAACATTGCAAGTTTTTGACAAATGGGTTATTGATTTTATGGGTGCGATCAATCCACCAAGGAAAAAGACTGGTGCAAGGTGTATAATCACTACAATTGACTATTTGACTAGGTGGGACGAAGCACAACCTGTGAAGGATTGCAGTGCAGAAGATGCTACGAAGTTCATATTTGAGTATATTTTGTCTAGATTTGGGTGTCTAGAGATATTGATGAGTAATCAAGGGTCACATTTCTTGAATCAAACCATTGAACCATTAACTGAGGAATTTCAAGTTTACCACTATAAGAGCACTTCTTATCATCCTCAGGCAAATGGAACTGTGGAAACATCCAATAAGATTCTGGAGAATGCACTCATGAAAGTATTCAATGTGAATAGAAATGACTAGGATCTAATAATTCCAGCGATGGTGTGGGCATATAGGACTACATACAAGAAACTCATAGGACAGACACCTTTTAGGTTGATATATGGACAAGAAGTAATCATGCCTATGGATTTAATTGTGTTAAGTTTAAGAATTACAGCCTTCACAGACATGGCAGACTCTGATATAATGGAAGAAAGGATGGCACAATTACTTGCTTTGGAAGAAGATATGTTTATAGCAGGTTTTCATCAGCAAGTGCAAAAATCAAGAGAGAAAACTTAACATGATAGGAAAATCAAGCAGAAGACATTTCATGAAGGAGATCTTATACTTTTATATGATAGAAAATTTGTGAAGTTCCCAGGAAAATTTAAAACACATTGGTTAGGGTCGTATATCATCAAGCACATCTCTGATGGTGGTGCATTTTAGCTTGTGAAGTTAAATGGCCAGTTGATTCAAGGATGAGTGAATGGTAGCAGATTGAAGGTATATAAGGATGACTATGTCCCTTGAGCTTCGCACTAAAGGATGAAAGGAGAAGAGTCTTAGTGCCACTTGCAGTTGAAAGTGGGAACTGGACTATAAAAAACTCTGCAGAAGGGAACTTTGCTCGAAGTGTGAAAGAACCACGACGAAGGAAGGATTGATGTGCCACAAGGGAAGGTTCGTCAAATTTCACCAAAAATATGACCATTGGAAGGAAAAAGTTGTCGTTAATAGGCACGGGATAAATGCATTTATGAAGCATATATGGCTGGATCTAGTGCCATATTTGCATTGAATGAGCAAGATCTAAGCTAATCATGGGGTTCAAAATTCAAATTTGCTACAAAAGCCATGTCCTGCTCCACATTTACACTTCGTTATCTGGAGAATTCAGTTTGAGAATTTGTGACCAAATGTGAGACAAGTGTGATGCTAAATGTTTGAGAGAAGTTTCGAAGATATTGCTAGAGAGTTTGCAGAGAAAAGACAGCAGGCATCATGGAAGCCCAAACTGGTAAATCCGCAACATAAAGTGTATCTATGGCCCCAATGCGTGCAAGGTCATCGCGAAAACAAGTAATCACGGAAGAATAGCCACAAAGAAGACAAGAAAAGAGACTAGTTGAAGCCTCTAGAGTAGAGCGACGGACATCCTTGAGAAAGAAGGTAGTGAAAGAGTAGCAGGAAAAGACCAAGTAGGATAAGAAACCTGAACAAAAGGTGAAGAAACCAGTGTAGCAGAAAGAACCAGAACAAATCCATGACAGCGAGGAGGAAGTCTAAATGCACTAGATGGAGATAGGGGGTGCAGAAATTCCCTTTGTGTTGCCACCATATTTTCCACCAAGGAAACTAGGTTCCAAGCTAGTTAAAGATCCCAAAGACACAAAATTCAACACTTTCACACTGCTACTACCTGAAAAAGTGCCATTTGAAGGAGAATTACTAGGGTAAAATCCACGGTTAAAGATGGAGGATTGGGACTTCAATGACCTGAGTAAGTATCTGCAATTCGAGCTGAGCAAGTACCTACAATAGGTATACTATCTAGAGAGAAAAGTTACAAGGTTGGAGCCACACCATTTGGCTCAGGGATTGGAGATATTGAGCTTACTAAACATGTTAAACATGCCACACTTTGGTAGAAGCACATCTAATGCAACCTATGTTCGACAATTACTAGTATTAGTGCATGACGGATGCCTCTAACTAGGGTCGAGGATACCAATTGATGAAATGTTGATACAATAGATTACTTGATTTCCCTACCAAGGAAAGGACCTCGTTGAAGAGATCATCGGCAAAAACCAAGACAAGACAATAGGACAAACCATCAAGGACAAGTATAGGCTAATCAAAAGTCGTGAGGTTATGATATTAACTCCATCAGTGACCAAGGGGTGCGCTTCGCTGCACACATCTTAGCCAAAAATATAATGAGGAAGTGTAGAGAAAATGAAGTCCCCGTGGTTCTGGTTTCCTTAGCCGCATAGTGCAACATTTGCGTTCAATTCAACTAGGTCAAATATTTATGCAGGGAATTTTTGGAGGACTGTCGAGCAGCACGAGAAGAGAGTAAGACATTTCACTATGCATGGTTTATCTAGATAATTGTGTTGTTAGAATGGAAGGAGCCGAAGGATTCACAGTTTCCTCCAGTTGAAGCAAATGTATGCGAAGCCGTGCAGTATGCCTCAAGCTAGCATACCAAGGAGTCATCATACGCACAAGAGAAGAAAGATCTTCTTTGTACTATTTGACATGGACTTTCATATGGTGGTGAACCAACATCCCAGACTGTCACCAAGTTTTTATGATCAGTATCACAAAATAGCAAAGTTTAAGGAAGATTTTCATAGGAAATATGTAAAGGCTAGAAAGAATCCAATGGATACATGGAATCCTATACCATATTTGGTCACCGAAGATGACCTTCTCGGCATAATACAACACTGGTCAACAAAGTGGATCACTCCAACCATAGAAGACATTGAAGCAGAAAAGGACACCTCGCAGCATGTGGGTACAAGTGGAAAATACAAAGGAAAATACGCAAAAGAGACAGAGCCAAAGCAGAAACAAGGTACCCAAGACCCTCTCATTCATTATCAAGAAGAGGATACCTACATCGCCTACAGTGAGTGCAAGGAAGAAGCAGAAGGTGGACAAATCTAAGGGTGTAATACCACTTGTCCTTATTGATGGGGACATCAACAAAGTTAGAGAAAAATTCTAGGAAGTAACAAAAAGAAGCATGAGAAAAGATTGACAATCGCTACAGAGCGCTCTTGGTAGATGTTCAGCAAGGTATTACAGAGTTAAATGCATTGCTGCAGCCAGCCAGACATCTGAAACAAATGGGTCAACCACTGCAGCTAGAGTGACAGATAGAACAAAATTTGGATTATGGATCATGCTGATACCACCTAGAGCGCTACAGCTTGAATCAACCGAAGACAAAGAGTGAGAAAAAGGGTGGGACTGTGTCAATATGAACATCACCACACTGCCAACTCAGATATTGCACTATTTCCACCAAGGTATAACAACTTAACTACAGGAGAGAGAACAACGGACTTCGTTGTTAAATATTTAGGTGGAAAAGGAAAGAGCTTCACTGAAGAAGAAGCTCAATCAGTTGATAATGAAAGGTATGGAGCACACCAGCAATAGTAACAACCAAAGGAAGCCATCACTAAAACTTGTAGTGAAGTTCCAAACATTAAGGTCTACAAAGAAGTGTTGCCAGTAGAGAAGGTCCCAAAGCTTGGTCTTGCAATAAGGGATTCAAAGAATAAGTTTACAGAAATGAAGTTCAAGTATGAAGTGAAGATTACTGAGTTTCAAATGAAGTTGTAGCCAATCACACCACCGAAAGTACGTGAGCAGAGGGAAATGGCTCTAAAATATACACTTCAAGGAATCTCCGACACAGTGGTGGAGTGTGGCAAACTACTAGATGAAACTATGCAAATTTGAACCTCACTACAGGAGGATCCAAACATTCAAATGATTGAAGAGGATCTCCAAATGAAGCAAAAGTAGTTGGAAGAACTTCAGGCAACTGCAAAGACATTACCAGTCTCGCAGAGGCTCACCAGAATCACTGAAGGACAAAATCTTTAAAAGCAAATTGAAGACCTTCGAAGGAAAGAGCAGATTTTGATAGAGAGGACTCATCCGTGGTAGTATGAGTCCCTAAATCTTTCATAAGTAGTATACGATAGGCTCAAGGAGCTACGATAAAGGAAAATAAGTGCTAAATAAGACTATCAAACAAACAACAAAGGCACTACTGGAAGAAGTACGTCGAGAGGAGAAGTAGGCAGCATAAATACTTCAACAGTATAATGATGCCTACATGAGCATCGTAACAAAGATTCAGGGCACAACAGCTGAGTAAATTGGGATGAGTCACATGTGAGTATTGGGGGCTTGTTGGGCACAGCCCAACTTGGCTATATTTAGGGCAGATTTGGGAATAAATCAAAGTTTTATGGAAGCGCATAGTAGAAAGGATGTTGTGGAGTACAAAGTGAACCATGCAGCAGAGCAGTGGACCATGACGAATACCACGAAGAAAAGTCACCACGTAGCATCAGAGCTTCACAACGAAGCCCCTTAATTTTTGTAAAAGCATTAAAATATTGTAAAGTTGTGGGTTTTGGGCCATAGTCCCTTGTATTTTGGAAACCATGGTATCGGGTCCATGGTAATGTAACGATGTAATCCCTCATGTAGTATTATATATACGGATGAATAATAAAGAAGAAGGCATGATGTATTAGATCATATCTATGTTTATGTGATACTTTGTGGTTTGTATTTTGGAGGACGAGCAAGGCTCCGTAGTTGTGTGCACGAAGGCCTGGGTCTACAGCTTAGTGCCCAAACACCTTGCAACTATGTGTGTAGGGAAGAACTATTTGTTTTACCAAATTCCATATTATAAGAAACAGTTCTTGTGGACGCAGTCCCACATTGGGATGAACCACGGTAAAATATGTGTCTCAAGTGTTTATTTGCCTATTATATGCACTTTATTTCAGTGTTGCACAGTTTATGAATGTTTATGTTATGCTTCAGCGATGAATGTAATTATGTGGAGTAATGTATAAGTATGAAGTAATTTGTTAAGACAAGGTTGTTTTTAATAATTCAAGCATTAAAGGAAGAAAATGGTTCCATAGCACAATATCCCTCGGGCAGCAAAAGCCTAGTTCTGCAACCTCCCATAATCACTTCGAGTGAGACTACAATCTACTTACAAGTCATTGCCAAGAGGGCCAGTGGTTGAGGGTTTTGTTGGTGTGCAACACACTTTTAATCTGGGTCTAGCACACCTAAGCCAACACACCTGTCCCATGGCAATGTGTCTAAGGAAAACCTTTCCCTTACTAAAATTCACATCATAGCCACAGTCTTCCCATACCACTACGGAAACAAGATTCTTCTTTAATCCTGGAACATATATCACACCTGTGATTCTAAGAGGGGAGCCAAACTCCCTCTGAAAGTTAATTGTACCAATCTCAGTAGCACTATACCTCCTGTCATCCCCAAAATCTATGTTTTGCTTGAGGTCTATCTCCTCAAATTCACTAAAGAGATCTCTATTCCTCGTCATATGGAATGAGGCACCATTGTTGAGATACCACACGCTTCCC